>JAVLUU010000193.1:0-103020 GCA_032206185.1 Columba guinea
GGGTCAGAGCTCCATAAGGGCCCCCTCCCCTCCCCTCCCCCCCCCCCCCGACACCTACACATTTGCACACTCACCCCCCCCCCCCCGCCCCCCCAAACAGCTGCATTGGTGAGTCACCCTCCTCCCCGCAGTGCTGGCCTGGGGGGTGCGCAACCTATAGACCGACCTATAGAGCCGTTATGGGGGGTGCAGAGAGACATACAGGGCCATATAGAACCTTATAGGGCCATATAGGGCCGTGCGGGAGACATATAGGGGCCATGTGGAGACATATAGGGCCATATGGGGGGGTCTAGAGAGACATATAGAGAGGTCTAGAGAGACCTTTAGAGCCTTATAGAGACGTATAGGGAGGTCTAGAGAATCATATAGAGCCTTTACAGAGACATATGGGGAGGTGCAGAGAGACGTAAGAGCTATATGGGGAGATATATAGGGCTATCTAGAGACATAAAGGGAGATCTAGAGAGGCATATAGGGAGATATAGAGACAGAGCCATATAGAGCCATATAGAGATATAGGGAGATATAGAGAGACACACAGAGCCATATAGAGACATATAGAGAGACATGGAGGGAGATATCTAGAGCCATATAGAGATATAGGGAGAGATAGAGAGACACACAGAACCATATAGAGACATATAGGGAGATGTAGAGAGCCATATAGACATATAGGGAAATATATAAAGACAGATGGAGCCATATAGAGAGACATAGAGCTATACAGGGAGATATCTAGAGCCATATAGGGGAGATATATAGAGCCATATAGAGACATATAGGGAGATACACAGAGACATTTAGACCCCATATGGAGACACAGAGGGAGATATAGAGAGCCATAGTGAGCAACACAGAGAGATATAGAGAGACATATAGGGAGATATATAGAGACATATACACACGTTGTAGAGGCACATACACACATGTATAGAGACACGTCTACACATATAGAGGCATGTGCATGCATATAGATGCACCTATAACACACGTCTATATGCAGATGCCGTGTGTATATGGGTACATACCCCCCCATATACATATGTATATGTAGATATACATGTCTATATGCACACACCCCCCATGTATATATGTATATGCAGAATATACATATGCACGTACACCCCTATATACTCATATGTGTATGCAGATATATACATATGCGTAACACACCCCTATATACTCAAATGCATATGGCAGATACACACCCAAATATGCAGATACACGTCTATATATGCACACCCCCATGTATATAGACCGCCTATAGATATGCATATACACGTATAGGCGAGTCGGTGTCTGTGTCCTTCCAAAGGTGGGGGTGTCCTTGTGTGTGTGGGGAACGTATAGGAGGACGAGGGGATGTATAGGGGGGTGAGGGGATGTTTAGAGGGGTGAGGGGACGTATAGGGGTGTGTGGGGGGTGTCCGGGTGTATAGGAGGCTCTATAGGGTCTGGAGGGAATGCAGGGGGGCATCTATATACGTATAAACCCCTCTTTGCGCTCCCATTCATTCATTCATCACCACCCCCCCCCCCCCCAGTCACGCCCCATTCATCCCCAAACCCCCCCCCCCCCCCATTCATTCATCCCCGCGGCCGCTCCCAGCGCAGCCGCCGCTCTGCGCATGCGCAGCCCCCGTTACCCCCCGCGCCCGCCCGGCCGGATTTTATGAATGGGCCATTGACGTCAATGGAGACCCCCCACGTGGGTCCCCCGCGCGTGTATAAAGGGGGCGGCACCGGCGCTGGCCAGGGTGCTGAAGGGCGAGGAGAACGGCCAAGGGGGGACCCCCCAAAAACCCCTCCCCCCCGCTTCACCGAGACCCCCTCCCCCCGCTTCAAGGGGACCACCCCCCTCTTCAGACCCCCCCCACCCCCACCAGGACCCCCCCTCACCGCCCCTCCCCCCCAGCCGCCTTGGAAAAGGGGGGGGGTGAAAGGAGCCCCCCCACACCTCGGAGCCGGTAAATACCCCTTGATCCCCCTCGGGTGGGTTGTTTTTTTGGGGGGGGGGGGGGGCGCTCCGACCCCAAATGGTTTATTTTTTTGGGGGGGGAATGGGGTGCGAGGGGGGTAGGGGAGGGGGATGGGGGGTGTGCACGCATGGGGGTGGTTGATTTTAGGGGGGGAGTTGCGTGTGCGTGGGTGTTTCCCTGGGGTTGTGTGCACGAGTGGGTGTATTTTGGGGGGGGGGGAGTGTTTGGTGTGGGTGTGTTCAGTGGGGAGGGCTGGGGTGTGCGCACACGCGTGTGTGGGTGTTCCCTGGGGTGTACATACGGGTGTTCCGTGGGTGTACATACGTGTGTGTTCTGGGGTGTACACGTGTGTTCCGTGGGGGTGTACACGTGTGTTCTATGGGGTGTACACATGTGTTCAGTGGGGTGTACATGTATGTTCCATGGGGTGTACACATGTGTTCCGTGGGGTGTACGCGTGTGTTCCATAGGGTGTACTCATGTGTTCCATGGGGTGTGTATATACGTGTGTTCTGTGGGTGTGTACATGTGTGTTCCGTGGGGTGTACATGTGTATTCCATGGGGTGTACACGTGTTGTCCTGAGGTGTACATACGTGTGTTCCATAGGGTGTACTCGTGTGTTCCGTGGGGTGTATATACGTGTGTTCCATGGGGTGTACATATGTGTGTATTCCATAGGGTGTACTCGTGTGTCCTGGGTTGTACATATATGTGTTCCATAGGGTGTACACGTGTGTTCCATGGGGTGTACACGTGTGTCCTGAGGTGTGTACATACGTGTGTTCCGTGGGTTGTATATACGTGTGTTCCATGGGGTGTATATACGTGTGTTCCGTGGGGGTGTACGCGTGTGTTCCATGGGGGTGTATATACGTGTGTTCCATGGGGTGTACATATGTGTGTATTCCATAGGGTGTACACATGTGTTCTGGGGTGTACATACGTGTGTTCCATGGGGTGTAGTATGTGTGTGCACACGTGTGTGTGTACCCTGGGGTGTACGTATGTGGTGCGTGTGTTGCACACGCGTGTGTTCCATGGGGTGTACGAGTGTATATGTGTGTCCCCCCCCACTCTGTGTGTGTGTCACCCCCGTGGGTGTGCGCCCCTCCGCCACACCCCCAAATGTACCTGTGTGGGTGTCACTCGCCGCCGCCTGTGTCACACGACTGTGTGTCACACGGTGTTGTCACACGTGTGTGTTCGTGTGATACATTCCCCCCCCCCCCGCCCCATAAACGGCACCTGGTGGGGGGATGTTTGGGGGGGGGACTTGGAGGGGGTCTATGGGGGCTTATGGGGGTCTTGGGGGGGTATGGGGTCGCTGGGGACATTTGGGACATGGGGGGGGACATTTGGGACATGGGGGGGATATGGGGGTCCCAGGGGGGTATGAGGGTCCCAGGGGGACATTTGGGACATGGGGGGGATATGGGGGTCCCAGGGGGACATTTGGGACATGGGGGGGACATTTGGGACATGGTGGGGATATGGGGGTCCCAGGGGGGTATGGGGGTCCCAGGGGGACATTTGGGACATGGGGGGGATATGGGGGTCCCAGGGGGACATTTGGGACATGGGGGGGGACATTTGGGACATGGTGGGGATATGGGGGTCCCAGAGGGGTATGGGGGTCCCTGGGGACATTTGGGACATGGGGGGGGGACATTTGGGACATGGGGGGGATATGGGGGTCCCAGGGGGGTATGAGGGTCCCAGGGGGACATTTGGGACATGGGGGGGATATGGGGGTCCCAGGGGGACATTTGGGGTCCCAGGGGGACATTTGGGACATGGGGGGGGACATTTGGGACATGGTGGGGATATGGGGGTCCCAGAGGGGTATGGGGGTCCCTGGGGACATTTGGGACATGGGGGGGGACATTTGGGACATGGGGGGGATATGGGGGTCCCAGGGGGGTATGAGGGTCCCAGGGGGACATTTGGGACATGGGGGGGATATGGGGGTCCCAGGGGGACATTTGGGACATGGGGGGGACATTTGGGACATGGTGGGGATATGGGGGGTCCCAGGGGGGTATGGGGGGTCCCAGGGGACATTTGGGACATGGGAGGGACATTGGGGTCCCAGGGTGGGTATGGGAGTCCCAGGGGGACATTTGGGACATGGGGGGACATTGGGGTCCCAGGGGGACATTTGGGACATGGGGGGGACATTTGGGACATGGGGGGGACATTGGGGTCCCAGGGTGGGTATGGGGGTCCCTGGGGACATTTGGGACATGGGGGGGACATTTGGGACATGGGGGGGATATGGGGGTCCCAGGGGGACATTTGGGACATGGGGGGGACCCTACTGGTGGCTTGAGGCGGGGGGGGACACTGTTGGGGGTGTCATAGCATGGGGGGGGGGGCGATCCCCCAAGTTTGGGTGGGGGGATCCCCCAAGTTTGGGGGGGGTCCCCAAGTTTGGGTGGGATTCCCAAGTTCGGGGGGGCTTCCCCCAACTTTGGGGGGGGGATTCCCCTCAAGTTCGGGGGGGGGGTGCCCCAACTTTAAGGGGGATTCCCAAGTTCGGGTGGGGGGATCCCCAAGTTTGCAGGGGGTCCCCCAAGTTTGGGGGGGTCCCCCCAAGTTCGGGGGGAGGGTCCCTCAAGTTCGGGAGGGGGATCCCCAAGTTTGAGGGGGACCCCCCCAAGTTCGGGGGGGGTCCTCCAAGTTTGAGGGGGGGTCCCCCAAGTTTGCAGGGGGGGTCCCTCAAGTTTGGGGGGTGGTCCTCCAAGTTTGAGGGGGGGTCTCCCAAGTTTGCAGGGGGTCCCCCAAGTTGGGGGGGTCCCCAAATTCGGGGGGGGGGTTCCCCAAGTTCGGGGAGGGGGTCCCTCAAGTTCGGAAGGGGGATCCCCAAGTTTGGGGGGGATTCCCAAGTTTGGGGGAGGGATCCCCCAAGTTTGCGTGGGGGTCCCCCAAGTTAGGGGGGGGTCCCCCAACTTTGGGGGGGAATTGCCAAGTTGGGGGAGGGTCCCCCAAGTTTGGGGGGTTTCCTCAAGTTCGGGGGGATCCCCCAAGTTTTGGGGGTGGAGGTGGGGTGTTCCCCCAAGTTTATGGGCGGGGTCAACATGTCTTCCCCCCCCCCCCCCCCCCCAGGCACCATGGCGCCCCCCCCGCGCCCCCTCCGCATCGTCGCCCTCCTCCTCTCCATCAGCCTCTTGGTCCAAAGCCGCCCCCAACCCTCATCCCCACGCCCCCCCCCACCAGCGGACCCCCAACGTGGCGGGGGGGGCCCCACCCCCCCCCCCACCAACCCCCACCCCCACCCCACCGCCACCCAACCCCCGCTTGAGCTTAACGAAGCGCTCGGCGCCCATGGGGACCCATAACGAGGTGTTGAAGGAGCTGGAAGAACTTGGGCGGCTCCGCGCCGAAGCCAAAAGGGACCGGCAACGTGACCGTGACCTTGAGAGGGACCGGGGGTGGCCAAGTTCAAGGCAGCTCCGGCAACAGCAGAGTTTGGAGCATCGGTTGTTGGAACGGCGCTACCAAGAGTTGGCCGAGAGCCGGCGGCAAGCCGAAGCGGCTCGGAAAGCGGCGGTGGAAGAGGAACGCTTGGCGGATTTGGCGTCCGATCTATTGCTCCGGTATCTTCTGCACGGGCCCGGTGTGGCGGTGGAGGAGGATAAGAGGTCGGAAGAGGAGGAGGAAGAGGAGGAAGAAGCGCCTGGGGATGAGGAGCTGGAGGAAGGCAACGATGGGTTGGAAGGCAACGGGGGGTTCGATGGTGATGGGTTCAGTGATGGCTTGGAGGGCAACGGGGGCTTGGAGGACAATGGGGGCTTGGAGGACAATGGGGGCTTGGAGGACAATGGAGGCTTGGAGGACAACGGGCGCTTCGAGGTCAACAAGGGGTTCAAGGTCAACAAGGGGTTCAAGGTCAACGATGGGTTTGAAGACAACGGGGGCTTGGAGGACAACGGGGGCTTTGGAGGCAACGGGGGCTTCAAGGTCAACAGGGGCTTCAAGGGCAACAGGGGCTTTGATGGCAACGATGGGTTCAAGGTCAACAGGGGCTTTGAAGGCAACGGGGGCTTCAAGGTCAACAGGGGCTTCAAGGGCAACAAGGGCTTCAAGGGCAACGAGGGCTTGGAGGACAATGGGGGCTTGGAGGACAATGGGGGCTTCAAGGTCAACGATGGGTTTGAAGATGATGGCTTCAAGGTCAACAGGGGCTTTGATGGCAACGGGGGCTTCAAGGTCAAGAGCTTCAAGGGCAACGAGGGCTTGGAGGACAACGGGGTCTTCAAGGTCAACGATGGGTTTGAAGGCAAGAGGGGCTTCAAGGTCAACAAGGGCTTTGATGGCAACGGGGGCTTCAAGGTCAACAGGGGCTTCAAGGTCAACGAGGGGTTTGAAGACAACGATGGGTTCAAGGTCAACAGGGGCTTTGATGGCAACGGGGGCTTCAAGGTCAACGATGGGTTCAAGGTCAACGATGACTTTGAGGGCAACGGTGGCTTGGAAGACAACGAGATCCTTCCAAGGGGCAACGAGATGTTCCCAAGGGGCAACGAGCTCCCGGGGGGGGACAATGAGATGCCGGGAGGATCCAATGAGATCCCGGGGGGGTCTAATGAAGTGCCCGCCCCCCAAGACCCGGCCGAGGTCGATGACCTTGACCCTGGGACCATCGACCAATTGATTGAGCTGTCCAGTAAGCTCCACCTCCCGGCGGATGACGTAGTCGACATCATCCACGACGTCGAGCAGAAGCGCAAGATGGAGGCGACGGTGGGGGCCCCCCCAAAACTCATCCGACCCCTCCCCCCCCGGGCCCCCCCGCCCTCGTAGCCACCCTTTGCTCCTGTCCAATCAGCTGCCGGGACGGACTTTCCTGCCCCGCCCCCAACACCCCCCGCCCCCCCTGCAGAATTATCTGGAGAGGGTTTGGGGGAGGGGACCCCCCCGGGGGTTTCCGTGATGGGGGTGCCCCCCCACCCCACCCCCACCCCAAATCCCCCTCCCCCCGCCTGCTCGGATGTCCCCGTGTCCCCTCCCCCCCTGTCCTGGGTCACACCCGTTGTCCTGTGGTTCCCAGTTTGGTTCTCCCAGTCCTCCCAGTTCCAGTTGTAGAGTCCTCCCAGTTTCGTGCCCTTCACCCCATTTTCAGCCCTAGAGCCCCCCCAGTTCCAGCTCCGGTCCCTCCCAGTTCCCTCCCAGTTCCTCCCAGTCCCCTCATGTTCCCACTTCTTCCCTAGAGCCCCCCCAGTCCCTCCCAGTCTCAGCTCCAGTCTCCCAGTTCCCTCCCAGTTCCCTCCCAGTTCCCTCCCAGTTCCCCCAGTTCCCTCCCAGTCCCACCCCAGTCTATCCCAGTTCATCCCAGTCCCTCCCAGTGCCCTCAGTCCCTCCCAGCCCCATCCCAGTCCCTCCCAGTTCTCCCAGTTCCAGCTCCAGTCCCTCCCAGTCCCATCCCAGTTCCATCTCCAGTCCCTCCCAGTTCCCCCAGTCCCCCCCAGTCCATCCCAGTCCCATCCCAGTCCCTCCCAGTTCCCTCCCAGTATATCCCAGTCCCTCCCAATTCCCTCCCAGTCCCCCTCAGTCCCTCCCAGTCTTCCCAGTCCCCCCCCCAGTCCCTCCCACTTCCCCCAGTTCCCTCCCAGTTTGTCCAGTCCCATCCCAGTTCCCTCCCAGTGCCCCAAGTCCCATCTCCAGTCCCTCCCAGTTCCCTCCCAGTTTGTACAGTCCCAGCTTGAAGTCCCTCCCAGTTCCCCCAGTCTCATCCCAGTCCCTCCCAGTTCCATCTCCAGTCCATCCCAGTTCCCTCCCAGTCTCCGCACTCCCAGCTCCAGTCCCTCCCAGTTCTCCCAGTTCCCCCAGTCCCATCCCAGTCCCTCCCAGTTTGTCCAGTTCCACCTCCAGTCCCTCCCAGTTCCCCCAGTTCCATCTCCAGTTCCCCCAGTTCCCTCCCAGTCCCTCCCAGTCCCATCCCAGTCGCCCCAGTCCCTCCCAGTCCCATCCCAGTCCCTCCCAGTATATCCCAGTCCCTCCCAGTGCCCCCACTCCCATCCCAGTTTCCCCAGTTCCCTCCCAGTTCCTCCCAGTCCCTCCAAGTCCCATCCCAGTCCCCCCAGTCCCTCCCAGTTCCCTCCCAGTTTCCCCCAGGTCCTCCCAGTCCCATCCCAGTCCCTCCCAGTCTATCCCACTCCCTCCCAGTGCCTCCCAGTCCATCCCAGTTCCCCCCAGTCCATCCTAGTTCCCCCCAGTCCCATCCCAGTCCCTCCCAGTTCCCTCCCAGTCCCTCCAAGTCCCATCCCAGTCCCCCCAGTTCCTCCCAGTTCCCTCCCAGTCCATCCCAGTCCCCCCCACTGCCTCCCAGTTCCATCCCAGTTCCCCCCAGTCCCTCCCAGTCCATCCCAGTCCTCCCCAGTTCCCTCCCAGTCCCCCTCACTCCCTCCCAGTCCCTCCCAGTTCCCTCCCAGTATATCCCAGTCCCTCCCAGTATATCCCAGTCCTCCCCAGTTCCCTCCCAGTCCCCCTCACTCCCTCCCGGTCCCTCCCAGTCCCTCCCAGTATATCCCAGTCCCTCCCAGTATATCCCAGTCCCTCCCAGTTCCCTCCCAGTCCCCCCCACTCCCTCCCAGTTCCCTCCCAGTATATCCCAGTCCCTCCCAGTCCCCTCCCAGTATATCCCAGTCCCTCCCAGTATATCCCAGTCCTCCCCAGTTCCCTCCCAGTCCCCCTCACTCCCTCCCAGTCCCTCCCAGTATATCCCAGTCCCTCCCAGTCCCCTCCCAGTATATCCCAGTTCCCCCCACTCCCTCCCAGTCCCTCCCAGTATATCCCAGTCCCTCCCAGTATATCCCAGTCCTCCCCAGTTCCCTCCCAGTCCCCCTCACTCCCTCCCAGTTCCCTCCCAGTATATCCCAGTCCCTCCCAGTATATCCCAGTCCCTCCCAGTCCCCCCCCTCCACCAGGGGGGGGGTGGGGGATGTAAATACTCCCCAATCACTAATTTTGCTAACGAATAAAAGCGACTATTTTAGTACGAGTTACCCTCATTATTATTGGGGGGCCCCCACAGACCCCCCCCATACTCCCCCAATAAGACCCCAGTGACCCCCCCCAGGGGCAAAATACCTCCCCAAAGGGGGTAAATCCCCCCCCAAGGGGTAAATCCCCCCCCCCAAACCACCAAGTACAGGCTGAGTCTCCACAGGCTTTATTTCAAAATGGGGGGAGGGGGGCACATGGTCCCATAATGAGGGGGTGGGGGGCACAAAAATGGGGGGGACACCCCCCCAAAACTCACCCCCACCCCCCAAAAGATGTGTCATTTGGGAAGGGGGGGGCACCCACTTTTACCCCCCTCCCCCAAATGGGAGACAATGATGTCCCAAAGTCATGGCAGGGGGGGCACAGGGACACTATGGAGTTCCCCCCCTCCCCCAAAATTGGGGACCCCCCCCCATATATGTATATCTATATATTTACAGTTTGGGGGGGGGGGGGTGTTGTGCCCCGCCCCCCCCCCCGTTGTCTCCAGGGTGCGATTGGTCCCGTGTGGTTGGGGGGGGGGGGACCCTTTAAAGTGGGGGTGTCATGGGGTCCCCCCCTCCCCCCCCCAAATTATGGGGGGGCTACGCCAGCCCCATTTCCTCCAAGACGCTGCGGGGGGACTCGTCCTCCTGGGGGGGGGGAAAGAGGGGTTGGGGGGGGTACAATGGGGGGACCCCCCCAAATAAAAGGGGGACTCCTGGTGGTACAAAGGGGACCCCCCCACAATAAAAGGGGGTTACAAAGGGGAGAACCCCCCCAATAAAAGGGGGACCCCTGGGGGGTACAAAGGGGACCCCCCCCAATAAAAGGGGGGTACAAAGGGGAGAAACCCCCCAATAAGAGGGGAACTGCTGGGGGGTACAAAGGGACCCCCCCCAAATAAAAGGGGGGTACAAAGGGGACCCCCCCAATAAGAGGGGAACCGCTGGGTGGTACAAAGGGACCCCCCCCAAATAAAAGGGGGGTACAAAGGGGACCCCCCCAATAAGAGGGGAACCGCTGGGTGGTACAAAGGGACCCCCCCAAATAAAAGGGGGGTACAAAGGGGACCCCCCCAATAAAAGGGGAACCCCTGGGGGGGTACACAAAGGGGAGACCCTCCCAAAATTGGGGGGGGGGGTATAAAGTGGGGACCCCCACCCCCCGCAAAAGAAGGGAGGGGGGTCACTTGGGGGGGACATTGCGGGGGGGGGGTCAGAGCTTCATGGTGGGGGGTACAAGGGGCCTATGGGGGGTTCTGGGGGGGTCCCTGGACACTATGGGGGGGCTATAGGAGGTTTTGGGGGCCCCCAGGACCCTAGGGGGGGGTCTATAGGAGGTTTTGGGGACACTGGGACCGTATGGGGGGTCTATAGGGGACTTTGGGAGACGTTTGTCCCCATTGGGGTCATGAGGAGCCCATGGGGGACACCAGGACCTCATGGGTGATCTATAGGGGTATGAGGGGTCCATAGGGTGTTTTGGGGGGTCACCAGGACCCTGTGGGGGGTTTGGGGACCCCAGGACCCTATGGGGGGTCTATAGGGGACTTTGGGAGACATTTGTCCCCATTGGGGTCATGAGGAACCCATGGGGGACACCAGGACCTCATGGGTGATCTATAGAGGTACGAGGGGTCCATAGGGGGTTTTGGGGAACCCCTGGACCCTATGGGGGGGCTACAGGAGGGTTTGGGGACCCCAGGACCCTATGCAGGGCTAAGGACCCTATGGGGGGTCTATAGGGGACTTTGGGAGACGTTTGTCCCCATTGGGGTCATGAGGAGCCCATGGAGGACACCAGGACCTCATGGGTGATCTATAGGGGTATGAGGGGTCCATAGGGGGTTTTGGGGGGTCACCAGGACCCTATGGGGGGGCTAAGGACCCTATGGGGGGTCTATAGGGGACTTTGGGACACATTTGTCCCCATTGGGGTCATGAGGAGCCCATGGGGGACACCAGGACCTCATGGGTGATCTATAGGGGTATGAGGGGTCCATAGGGGGTTTTTGGGGGTCACCAGGACCCTATGGGGGGGCTAAGGACCCTATGGGGGGTCTATAGGGGACTTTGGGAGACATTTGTCCCCACTGGGGACATGAGAAGCCCATGGGGGGACACCAGGACCTCATGGGTGATCTATAGAGGTACGAGGGGTCCATAGGGGGTTTTGGGGAACCCCTGGACCCTATGGGGGGGCTACAGGAGGGTTTTGGGGACCCCAGGACCCTATGGGGGGTCTATAGGGGACTTTGGGAGACGTTTGTCCCCATTGGGGTCATGAGGAGCCCATGGAGGACACCAGGACCTCATGGGTGATCTATAGGGGTATGAGGGGTCCATAGGGGGTTTTGGGGGGTCACCAGGACCCTATGGGGGGCTAAGGACCCTATGGGGGGTCTATAGGAGACTTTGAGAGACGTTTGTCCCCATTGGGGTCATGAGGAGCCCATGGAGGACACCAGGACCTCATGGGTGATCTATAGGGGTATGAGGGGTCCATAGGGGGTTTTGGGGGGTCACCAGGACCCTATGGGGGGGCTAAGGACCCTATGGGGGGTCTATAGGGGACTTTGGGAGACGTTTGTCCCCATTGGGGTCATGAGGAGCCCATGGGGGACACCAGGACCTCATGGGTGATCTATAGAGGTACGAGGGGTCCATAGGGGGTTTTGGGGGACCCCTGGACCCTATGGGGGGGCTACAGGAGGGTTTGGGGACCCCAGGACCCTATGCAGGGCTAAGGACCCTATGGGGGGTCTATAGGCGACTTTGGGAGACGTTTGTCCCCATTGGGGTCATGAGGAGCCCATGGGGGACACCAGGACCTCATGGGTGATCTATAGGGGTATGAGGGGTCCATAGGGGGTTTTTGGGGGTCACCAGGACCCTATGGGGGGCTAAGGACCCTATGGGGGGTCTATAGGGGACTTTGGGAGACGTTTGTCCCCATTGGGGTCATGAGGAGCCCATGGGGGACACCAGGACCTCATGGGTGATCTATAGGGGCATGAGGGGTCCATAGGGGGTTTTGGGGGGTCACCAGGACCCTATGGGGGGGCTAAGGACCCTATGGGGGGTCTATAGGGGACTTTGGGAGACATTTGTCCCCACTGGGGACATGAGAAGCCCATGGGGGACACCAGGACCTCATGGGTGATCTATAGAGGTACGAGGGGTCCATAGGGGGTTTTGGGGGACCCCTGGACCCTATGGGGTGGCTACAGGAGGGTTTGGGGACCCCAGGACCCTATGCAGGGCTAAGGACCCTATGGGGGGTCTATAGGGGACTTTGGGAGACGTTTGTCCCCATTGGGGTCATGAGGAGCCCATGGGGGACACCAGGACCTCATGGGTGATCTATAGGGGTATGAGGGGTCCATAGGGGGTTTTGGGGGGTCACCAGGACCCTATGGGGGGGCTAAGGACCCTATGGGGGGTCTATAGGGGACTTTGGGAGACGTTTGTCCCCATTGGGGTCATGAGGAGCCCATGGAGGACACCAGGACCTCATGGGTGATCTATAGGGGTATGAGGGGTCCATAGGGGGTTTTGGGGGGTCACCAGGACCCTATGGGGGGCTAAGGACCCTATGGGGGGTCTATAGGGGACTTTGGGAGACATTTGTCCCCATTGGGGTCATGAGGAGCCCATGGGGGACACCAGGACCTCATGGGTGATCTATAGAGGTACGAGGGCTCCATAGGGGCTTTTGGGGGGGGGGGGTTGAGACATCCTATGGAGTCTATAGGGGGTTCCTCACCTCCTGCAGCAGGTCCGCCTGCTCGATGGCCTTGAGGACGCTCTTTTTGGAGGTGTCCTGGATCTCGCCCCCCATGACGAACTCGTCCAGGATGAAATAGGCCTTCTCGAAGTTGAAGATGATGTCCAGCTCACATACCTGCCCAACGTATAGAATCCTGACATTATTCGGGTGGGAAAAGACCTCCAAGATCATCCAGTCCAACCCCATACTCATAGGATGGAGCTGGGGTGTCCCCAGAGCCATGGGGTGGAGTTGGGGTGTCCCCATGGCCATGGGATGGAGCTGAGGGTCCTCAAGACCATGGGATGGACCTGGTGGTGGCCTTTAGGGTCCTCAAGACCATGGGATGGTGGTGGGGTGGCCCCATGACCATAGGATGGACCTGGTGGTGGCCCCATGACCATGGGGTGGAGTTGGGGTGTCCCCATGGCCATCGGATGGATCTGGTGGTGGCCTTGAGGGTCCTCATGACCATGGGATGGACCTGGTGGTGGCCCTGTCACTATGGGATGGATGTGGTGGTGGCCCCATGGCCATGGGATGGACCTGAGGGTCCTCATGACCATGGGATGGACCTGGTGGTGGCCCTGTCACCATGGGATGGACGTGGTGGTGGCCCCATGGCCATGGGATGGACCTGAGGGTCCTCATGACCATGGGATGGACATGAGGGTTCTCAATACCGTGGGATGGACATGATGGTGGCCTTGAGGGTCCTCATGACCATGGGATGGAGTTGGGGTGCCCCCATGGCCATTGGATGGAGTTGAGGGTCCTCAAGACCATGGGATGGGCCTGGTGGTGGCCCCATGACCATGGGATGGACCTGGTGGTGGCCTTGAGGGTCCTCAAGACCATGGGATGGTGGTGGGGTGGCCCCATGACCATAGGATGGACCTGGGGGTGGCCCCATGGCCATGGGGTGGAGTTGGGGTGTCCCTATGGCCATCAGATGGATCTGGTGGTGGCCTTGAGGGTCCTCATGACCATGGGATGGACCTGGTGGTGGCCCTGTCACCATGGGATGGACGTGGTGGTGGCCCCATGGCCATGGGATGGAGCTGAGGGTCCTCAAGACCATGGGATGGACCTGCTGGTGGCCTTGAGGGTCCTCAAGACCATGGGATGGACATGGTGGTGGCCTTGAGGGTCCTCATGACCATGGGATCGAGGTGGGGTGGCCCCATGACCATAGGATGGACCTGGTGGTGGCCCCATGGCCATTGGATGGAGCTGAGGGTCCTCAAGACCATAGGATGGACCTGCTGGTGGCCTTGAGGGTCCTCATGACCATGGGATGGACATGGTGGTGGCCCCATAACTATGGGATGGACCTGGTGATGGCCTTGAGGGTCCTCAAGACCATGGGATGGACCTGGTGGTGGCCCTGGGGTGTTCCTGGTGGCCCTTGGATGCTCCTGATGGCCATTGGGTGGCCTACGATGTCCCCATTGCCCCTGTGATGACCCTATGGTGTCCTCTGCCCCCAGGATGTCCCCAAGTCCCTGGGGACACACTCACGCTGCCCAAGTACTCGTTGAGCAGCTCAACATAGTGGTGGCCATTGGGTGCTCCTGATGGCCATTGGATGCTCCTGGTGGCCATTGGGTGCTCCTAATGGCCATTGGGCGGCCCTGGGATGTCCCCATTGTCCCTATGGTGTCCCCTCACCCCCGTGTCACCTCCAGGGTGTCCCCAAGCCCCTGGGGACACACTCACACTGCCCAAGTACTCATCGAGCAGCTCAACATAGTGGTGGCCATTGGGTGGATCTGATGGCCTTTGGATGCTCCTGGTGGCCATTGGGTGCTCCTGGTGGCCATTGGATGCTCCTAATGGCCATTGGGTGGCCCTACGATGTCCCCATTGACCCTATGGTGTCCCCTCACCCCCGTGTCACCCCCAGGATGTCCCCAAGCCCCTGGGGACACACTCACACTGCCCAAGTACTCATCGAGCAGCTCAACATAGTGGTGGCCATTGGGTGGATCTGATGGCCTTTGGATGCTCCTAATGGCCATTGGGTGGCCCTACGATGTCCCCATTGACCCTATGGTGTCCCCTCACCCCCGTGTCACCCCCAGGATGTCCCCAAGCCCCTGGGGACACACTCACACTGCCCAAGTACTCATCGAGCAGCTCAACATAGTGGTGGCCATTGAGTGCTCCTGATGGCCTTTGGATGCTCCTGGTGGCCATTGGGTGCTCCTAATGGCCACTGGGTGGCCCTATGATGTCCCCATTGACCTTACGGTGTCCCCTCACCCCCGTGTCACCCCCAGGGTGTCCCCAAGCCCCTGGGGACACACTCACGCTGCCCAAGTACTCATCGAGCAGCTCAACATAGTGGTGGCCATTGGGTGGATCTGATGGCCATTGGATGCTCCTGATGGCCACTGGGTGGCCCTATGATGTCCCCATTGACCTTACGGTGTCCCCTCACCCCCGTGTCACCCCCAGGATGTCCCCAAGCCCCTGGGGACACACTCACGCTGCCCAAGTACTCATCGAGCAGCTCAACATAGTGGTGGCCATTGGGTGGATCTGATGGCCATTGGATGCTCCTGGTGGCCATTGGGTGGCCCTGGGATGTCCCCATTGACCCTATGGTGTCCCCTCACCCCCGTGTCACCCCCAGGGTGTCCCCAAGCCCCTGGGGACACACTCACGCTGCCGAAATACTTGTCGAGCAGCTCGACGTAGCGGTGGATGAGCTCCAACGTGATGAGCTCGTTGTCCTGGCCCTCGATGGCGCAGCAGAAGTACAGGCTGGCGTACCTGGGGACACGGGGGGACGGTGACAAAGGGACACTTGGGGACACCCCGAAACCCACCCCAGATGTTGAACTAAGGGGGTGACAGTGACGCTTGGGGACACCCCAAAAAGCCACCCCAGAAGGAGGACCTGAGGGAGGTGACAATGATAAAGTGACACTTGGGCTGGTGTACATGGGGGAGAAGAGGTGACAGTGGCAAAGGGACACTTGGGGACACCCCAAAAAGCCACCCCAAGGGGTTTTGGGGGGTCCCAGGCCCCTATTGATGGAGTCTATAAGGACCCATAGCAGGTCCCAGACCCCTATTGTGGAGTCTATATGGAACCATAGGGGGTTTTGGGGGTCACAGGCCCCTGTTGGAGGGGTCTATAAGGACCCATAGGGGGTTTTGGGGGAGCCTATAGAGACCCATAGGGGGTTTTGGGGGGTCACAGGGGGGTCTATAGGGGCCGACAGAGGGTTTTGAGGGGTCCCAAGCAACTATGGGGGGGTTAATAGGGGTCAATGGGGGTTCTTAGGGGTCCCAAGCAACTATAGGGGGGTCAATAGGGGTCCGAAGCAACTATGGGGGGGTCAATAGGGGTTCCAAGCAACTATGGGGGGGTCAATAGGGGTCAATGGGGGGTTTTTAGGGGTCCCAAGCAACTATGGGGGGGTCAACAGGGGTCTATAGGGGGTTTTTAGGGGTCCGAAGCAACTATGGGGGGGGTCAATAGGGGTTCCAAGCAACTATGGGGGGGTCAATAGAGGTCAATGGGGGGTTTTTAGGGGTCCGAAGCAACTATGGGGGGTCAATAGGGGTTCCAAGCAACTATGGGGGGGTCAAAAGGGGTCAATGGGGGGTTTTTAGGGGTCCCAAGCAACTATGGGGGGGTCAACAGGGGTCTATAGGGGGTTTTTAGGGGTCCAAAGCAACTATGGGGGGGTCAATAGGGGTTCCAAGCAACTATATGGGGGTCAATAGGGGTCAATGGGGGGTTTTGAGGGGTCCGAAGCAACTATGGGGGGGTCAATAGGGGTTCCAAGCAACTATGGGGGGGTCAATAGGGGTCAATGGGGGGTTTTTATGGGTCCCAAGCAACTATGGGGGGGTCTATAGGGGCCCATAGAGGGTTTTGAGGGGTCCCAAGCAACTATGGGGGGGTTAATAGGGGTCAATGGGGGGTTTTTAGGGGTCCCAAGCAACTATAGGGGGGGTCAATAGGGGTCCCAAGCAACTATGGGGGGGTCAATAGGGGTCAATGGGGGGTTTTTAGGGGTCCCAAGCAACTATAGGGGGGTCAATAGGGGTCCCAAGCAACTATGGGGGGGTCAATAGGGATCAATGGGGGGTTTTTAGGGGTTCCAAGCAACTATGGGGGGGTCAATAGGGGTTTATAGGGGGTTTTTAGGGGTCCCAAGCAACTATGGGGGGGTCAATAGGGGTCCCAAGCAACTATAGGGGGGTCAATAGGGGTCAATGGGGGGTTTTTAGGGGTCCCATGCAACTATAGGGGGGGTCTATAGGGGTCCCAAGCAACTATGGGGGGGTCAATGGGGGGTTTTTAGGGGTCCCAAGCAACTATGGGGGGGTCACTAGGGGTCAATGGGGGGTTTTTATGGGTCCCAAGCAACTATGGGGGGGTCAATAGGGGTCTATAGGGGGTTTTTAGGGGTCCGAAGCAACTATGGGGGGGTCAATAGGGGTTCCAAGCAACTATGGGGGATTCAATAGGGGTCAATGGGGGGTTTTTAGGGGTCCCAAGCAACTATGGGGGGGTCTATAGGGGCCCATAGAGGGTTTTGAGAGGTCCCAAGCAACTATGGGGGGGTTAATAGGGGTCAATGGGGGGTTTTTAGGGGTCCCAAGAAACTATAGGTGGGTCAATAGGGGTCCCAAGCAACTATGGGGTGGTCAATAGGGGTCAATGGGGGGTTTTTAGGGGTCTGAAGCAACTATGGGGGGGTCAATAGGGGGTTATTCGGGGTCAGTTGCCTCCCAGAGCCAAACCCAACCCTCAAACCCCCCCATAACACATAATGGTATCACCCTCCTCCCCCATATAACCCCATATAACCCTATTTAACGTGTCTCTGAGGGTTGCGGTGGCCTCGGGGACATCATGGGGACACCTTGGTGCCATTTTGGGGGGGTCGAGCACCTTTTGTAGACGACTTTGAGGTCCCTCCACTCCAAAAAACTGCACATTTTGGGTTTTCGGGCCAAAACCACCTGCATGAGCTCCCGGACCATCTTCTTCTTGTCCTTATCGGGGGTGGCCAGGTACCATTTCTGGAGGCGCAGCTTCCCCTGGCGGCTGAACAGCAGCATGAAGCGCATCTGGGGGGGACACGGGGGGGGGACACGGTCAGTGGGGGTCACACGGGGTCAAGGGGACACGGGGAGGGGGACACGGGTGGCGCTTTTGGGGCTGGAGGTTCCCATGATGCAGAACAGCAGCTGGAAGCACATCTGGGTGGGATAAGATCACTGGGGGCTATGGGGGGGACACAGGGTCAATAGGGGGGGACATGGGGGGGGACACGGTCAGTGGGGGTCACACGGGGTCAAGGGGACACGGGGAGGGGGACACGGGTGGCGCTTTTGGGGCTGGAGGTTCCCATGATGCAGAACAGCAGCTGGAAGCACATCTGGGGGGACAGGGGGGACATGGGGGGTCACATGGGTTGGGGACATGCGGGGTCACATGGGTTGGGGACAGGTCACAGGGTCAGAATGGGGACATGGGGGGTCACATGGGTTTGGGGACATGGGGGGGTCACATGGGTTGGGGACATGGGGGGGTCACATGGGTTGGGGTCAGGTCACAGGGTCAGGATGGGGACATGGGGGGTCACAGGGGTTACCTGGGGGGTCACATGGGTTGGGGACATGGGGGGGTCACATGGGTTGGGGACATGGGGGGTCACATGGGTTGGGGACAGGTCACAGGGTCAGGATGGGGACATGGGGGGTCACAGGGGTTACCTGGGGGGTCACATGGGTTGGGGACATGGGGGGGTCACATGGGTTGGGGACATGGGGGGTCACATGGGTTGGGGACAGGTCACAGGGTCAGGATGGGGACATGGGGGGTCACAGGGGTTACCTGGGGGGTCACATGGGTTGGGCACATGGGGGGTCACATGGGTTGGGGACATGGGGGGGTCACATGGGTTGGGGTCAGGTCACAGGGTCAGGATGGGGACATGGGGGGTCACAGGGGTTACCTGGGGGGTCACATGGGTTGGGGACATGGGGGGGTCACATGGGTTGGGGACATGGGGGGTCACATGGGTTGGGGACAGGTCACAGGGTCAGGATGGGGACATGGGGGGTCACATGGGTTTGGGGACATGGGGGGTCACATGGGTTGGGGACATGGGGGGGGTCACATGGGTTGGGGTCAGGTCACAGGGTCAGAATGGGGACATGGGGGGTCACATGGGTTGGGGACATGGGGGGTCACAGAGGTTACATGGGGGGTCACATGGGTTGGGGACATGGGGGGTCACATGGGTTGGGGTCAGGTCACAGGGTCAGGATGGGGACATGGGGGGTCACAGGGGTTACCTGGGGGGTCACATGGGTTGGGGACATGGGGGGGTCACATGGGTTGGGGACATGGGGGGTCACATGGGTTGGGGACAGGTCACAGGGTCAGAATGGGGACATGGGGGGGTCACATGGGTTTGGGGACATGGGGGGGTCACATGGGTTGGGGACATGGGGGGGGTCACATGGGTTTGGGGACATGGGGGGTCACATGGGTTGGGGACATGGGGGGGGTCACATGGGTTTGGGGACATGGGGGGGTCACATGGGTTGGGGACATGGGGGGGTCACATGGGTTGGGGACATGGGGGGGTCACATGGGTTGGGGACATGGGGGGGTCACATGGGTTGGGGTCAGGTCACAGGGTCAGGATGGGGACATGGGGGGTCACATGGGTTTGGGGACATGGGGGGTCACATGGGTTGGGGACATGTGGGGTCACATGGGTTGGGGACATGGGGGGGGTCACATGGGTTGGGGTCAGGTCACAGGGTCAGGATGGGGACATGGGGGGTCACAGGGGTTACATGGGGGGTCACATGGGTTGGGGACATGGGGGGGGTCACATGGGTTGGGGACATGGGGGGGGGTCACATGGGTTGGCGAAAGGTCACAGGGTCAGAATGGGGACATTGGGGGTCACAGGGGTTACCTGGGGGGTCACATGGGTTGGGGACATGGGGGGTCACATGGGTTGGGGACAGGTCACAGGGTCAGGATGGGGACATGGGGGGTCACATGGGTTTGGGGACATGGGGGGGTCACATGGGTTGGGGACATGTGGGGTCACATGGGTTGGGGACATGGGGGGGTCACATGGGTTGGGGTCAGGTCACAGGGTCAGGATGGGGACATGGGGGGTCACAGGGGTTACCTGGGGGGGTCACATGGGTTGGGGACATGGGGGGTCACATGGGTTGGGGACATGGGGGGGTCACATGGGTTGGGGTCAGGTCACAGGGTCAGGATGGGGACATGGGGGGTCACAGGGGTTACATGGGGGGTCACATGGGTTGGGGACATGGGGACATGGGGGGGTCACAGGGTCAGGATGGGGACATGGGGGGTCACAGGGGTTACATGGGGGGTCACATGGGTTGGGGACATGGGGGGTCACAGAGGTTACATGGGGGGTCACATGGGTTGGGGACATGGTGGGGTCACATGGGTTGGGGACAGGTCACGTGTGGGGGTGGTGCCACCGTGGGGACCTAGGCCGGGGGACGAGTGGGGTCAGGGTCAGAGGTCAAAGGTCACACCCAGCCTTACGAAGAGGGCAACACCGGGTCTATCGTGTCCCCCCTTCACATGACACGCCCCCTCACGTGACACCACGTCACGTGATACCCCCCCCCCCCGCCTTCTCCGTTCCTCCGCTGCCTCCCGCACACCCCCCCCCCGCCTCCCGAAGCCCCAAACCGGCCTCAGCACTCACCATAGCGCCGGGTCCCGGTACCGGGGGTCCGGGGGGGGTCGAGGCCGAAGCGGGGCCGGGTTTGGGGCCGGTCCCGGGGCCGGGGGGGGGGGTCGCAATCGACCTCGTTCCGCCTCCCGGCAGCGCCGCGCCGGGCCCGGCCTCACCGCGCATGCGCCGCTCCACTTCCGGGAGGGGCGGGGCCTGTCGCCGGGGCAACGGGGAGGGGCTTCGCGGGTAGCGGAGGCGGGGCGGTTGCCCTGGAAACGGGGAGGGGCTTTCATAGGGGGCGGGGCCTGTCGCCAGGGCAACGGGGAGGGGCTTCGCGGGTAGCAGAGGCGGGGCGGTTGCCCTGGAAACGGGGAGGGGCTTTCATAGGGGGCGGGGCCTGTCACCGGGGCAACGGGGAGGGGCTTCGCGGGAAGCGGAGGCAGGGCGGTTACCCTGGAAACGGGGAGGGGCTTCTGGGGGCGGGGCCTGTCGCCGGGGCAACGGGGAGGGGCTTCGCGGGAAGCGGAGGCGGGGCGGTTACCCTGGAAACGGGGAGGGGCTTCATAGGGGCGGAGCCTGTCGCCAGGGCAACGGGGAGGGGCTTCGCGGGAAGCGGAGGCGGGGCGGTTGCCCTGGAAACGGGGAGGGGCTTCCTAGGGGGCGGGGCCTGTCGCCAAGGCAACGGGGAGGGGCTTCGCGGAGAGCAGCAGCTGTTGCCTTGGCAACAAGGAGGGGCTTCCCAGAGGCCAGGGCTGTTGCCTTGGAAACGGGGAGGGGCTTCCTAGGGGGAGGGGCCTGTCGCCAGGGCAACGGGGAGGGGCTTCCCGGGGGCCGGGGCTGTTGCCTTGGCAACAAGGAGGGGTTTCTGGGGGCGTGGCTTTTGCCTTGGCAACGGGGATGGGCTTCTCGGGGGGGGGGGTGGTTGCCCTGGCAACGGGGGAGAGCGGGAGGTGGGTGGGACTCCCTGGCAACGGTTGCTGGGGGTGTTTCCATGGCAACGGGGGGGCTTTATGGAGGGGGAGTGGCCTGGGTCTGTCTCCATGGCAACCGGGGGGAGGGCGGGGCCTGTTTCCATGGCGATGGGGGGGGGTGATGGTGGGTTTCCATAGCGACACCCCATGGTGATGGGGGGGCAGGAGGGGTGGGGCAGATTTGGGGGTGTTATGGGTGTAATTTGGGGTGCCAGGGGGGTCCCAAAGTGATGGGGGGACATTGAGGGGGTCCCAAGATTGGGGGTGGGGACATTGAGGGGGTCCCAATATGGTGGGGGGTGACATTGAGGGGTCCCAAAGTGATGGGGGGGGACATTGGGGGGGTCCCAATGTGATGGGGGGGGACATTGGGGGGGTCCCAAGGTCGTACCACCTGGGGATGGGGGGGACATAGAGGGGTCCCAATATAGTGGGGGGGGACATTGAAGGGTCCCAAAGTGACGGGGGGGGACATTGAAGGGTCCCAATATGGTGGGGGGGGACACCGAGGGGTCCCAGGGTGGTACCACTTATGGATGGGGGGGGGACATTGAGGGGTCCCAAAGTGACTGGGGGGACATTGGGGGGGTCCCAAGTTGGTACCACTTATGGATGGGGGGGACAATGAGGGGTCCCAAGGTGGTACCACTTATGGATGGGGGGGGGACATTGAGGGGTCCCAAAGTGATTGGGGGGACATTGGGGGGGTCCCAAGGTGGTACCACTTATGGATGGGGGGGAACATTGAGGGGTCCCAAAGTGATGGGGGGGGACATTGGGGGGGTCCCAAAGTGACTGGGGGGACATTGGGGGGGTCCCAAGGTCGTACCATCTGGGGATGGGGGGGGACATAGAGGGGTCCCAATATAGTGGGGGGGGACACTGATGTGTCCCAAGGTTGTGATGGGGACATCGAGGGTCCCCCAGAGGGGGTGACAAAGGGTCCCCCAAGTGTCCCCTCCACCCCAATGGATCCCGGGGGGGGTTGGGGTGGGGGGGGGGTCACCCCGGGGTCACCCCAGGAGGCGGAAGTGTCCCCAAGCTCCCGCGTCACCACTCGTGTCCCCACCCACGTCACACCCTGTCCCCGAGCGCTATAATTAGTCACTTGATTGGGTTTTCCCACCTTACCTGGCAACCGGGGGGGGGGACAAAGTCCAAGTGTAACTGAAAATAGCGCGGGGGTGGGGACAGGTGTGGCCCCAGTGCCAAATGGGACCTACTGGTGTGGGGCACAGGGGGCCCCCCCCATGGGAAAAGGTATCTTGGGGGGTGGGGGGGGGTGTCACCCCAAATAAAGGGCTTAAAAGTGGGGGGACACAGCTTCCCCCACCCCCCCCGAGTTGACAATGGGTTATTCCAATATAAACCAGTATCACCAGTGTTATTCTAGTGGGTTTAATGGGGAGGAAGAGGAGGGGTCCAGGACCTTTGGGGGGGGGGGGGCGGATCTAGACACCCCCCCCCCATGTATATAACCACCCCCCCCATGTATATAACCACCCCCCCCATGTATATAACCACCCCCCCCCCCCGACACTGCAGTGACCACCCGAGGCCACATGGGGGCGCCATTGAGCGCTCGGACGCCTGGGTCCCCTGGGGGGAAGATGGGGGGGAAGGGGGGGAAATGGGGGGGTGTGCACACGAGTGTGTCACCAGGACCCCCATATGGTACATAAGTGTGTCACCATGACCCCTATATTGTACATATATGTATCACTAGGACCCCTATATCACCCATACATGCCCCAGGACTCCTATATCACACATATATGTCCCAGGACCCCTATGTCACACACACGTGTCCCAGGACCCCTATAACACATGAGTGTGTCCCAGGACCCCTATGTCACACATATATGTCCCAAGACCCCTATATCACACACATATATGTCCCAGGACCCCTATATCACACACACGTGTCCCAGGACCCCTATATCACACACACATGTTCCAGGACCCCTATATCACACATATATATCCCAGGACCCCTATATCACACACACATGTCCCAGGACCCCTATATCACACGTATATATCCCAGACCCCTATATCACACACACACATGTCCCAGGACCCCTATATCACACACACGTGTCCCAGGACCCCTATATCACACATATATATCCCAGGACCCCTATATCACACACACATGTCCCAGGACCCCTATATCACACATATATATCCCAGGACCCCTATATCACACACACATGTCCCAGGACCCCTATATCACACATATATATCCCAGGACCCCTATATCACACACACATGTCCCAGGACCCCTATATCACACATATATATCCCAGGACCCCTATATCACACACACGTGTCCCAGGACCCCTATATCACACATATATACCCCAGGACCCCTATATCACACATATATATCCCAGAACCCCTATATCACACACACACATGTCCCAGGATCCCTATATCACACACACACATGTCCCAGGACCCCTATATCACACATATATATCCCAGGACCCCTATATCACACACACACATGTCCCAGGATCCCTATATCACACACATACATGTCCCAGGACCCCTATATCACACACATACATGTCCCAGGACCCCTATATCACACATATATGTCCCAGGACCCCTATATCACACATATATATCCCAGGACCCCTATATCACACACACACATGTCCCAGGATCCCTATATCACACACACATGTCCCAGGACCCCTATATCACACACACATGTCCCAGGACCCCTATATCACACATATATATCCCAGGACCCCTATATCACACACACGTGTCCCAGGACCCCTATATCACACACACACATGTCCCAGGACCCCTATATCACACATATATGTCCCAGGACCCCTATATCACACACACATGTCCCAGGACCCCTATATCACACATATATGTCCCAGGACCCCTATATCACACACACGTATCCCAGGACCCCTATATCACACACACACATGTCCCAGGACCCCTATATCACACATATATGTCCCAGGACCCCTATATCACACACATGTGTCCCAGGACCCCTATATCACACATATATGTCCCAGGACCCCTATATCACACATACGTGCGCACTGGGACCCCCCATCGCGTGCTTGTCCCCAGGTCCCCATCCCCACCCATGGGTGCCACAGCACCCACGTCATCCCCCGGGCAAAGGTCGCTCGGCCCCGCCCATCCCCTCCCCTCCCCCCCCCAGGGAACCCAGGCGTCCGGGTGCTGTTTGTTTTGGTGACGAGGGCGGGGACAGGGGGACACTGGGAGACATTGGGGACAATGGGGGACAATGGGGGACACTGGGAGACATGGGGGACACTGGGGGACACTGGGGGACATTGAGGACACTGGGGGACATTGGGAGACATGGGGGACACTGGGGGACACTGGGGACACTGGGGACAATGGGAGACATTGGGGACAATGGGAGACAGTGGGGACAATGGGGACACTGGGGGACATTGGGGGACATTGGGGACACTGGGGGACATTGGGAGACATTGGGGACACTGGGAGACATTGGGGACACTGGGGAGACTGGGGGAGACTGGGAGACATTGGGGATAATGGGGGACACTGGGGGACATTGGGGACATTGGGAGACATTGGGGACAATGGGGACACTGGGGGACATTGGGGACATTGGGAGACATTGGGGACAATGAGGACACTGGGGGACATTGGGGACATTGGGAGACATTGGGGACAATGGGGACACTGGGGGACACTGGGGGACACTGGGGGGACACTGGGAGACATGGGGAACATTGGGAGACATTGGGGACAATGGGGACACTGGGGACAATGGGGACACTGGGAGACATGGGGAACATTGGGAGACATTGGGGACACTGGGGACACTGGGAGACATTGGGGGACATTGGGGACACTGGGAGACATTGGGGACAATGGGAGACATTGGGGACAATGGGAGACACTGGGGGACACTGGGGACACTGGGAGACATTGGGGACACTGGGGACACTGGGAGACATTGGGGACAATGGGGACACTGGGGGACACTGGGGACACTGGGGACACTGGGAGACATGGGGAACATTGGGAGACATTGGGGACAATGGGGACACTGGGAGACATTGGGGGACATTGGGGACACTGGGAGACATTGGGGACAATGCGGGACACTGGGGGACGTTGGGGGACACTGGGGAGACATTGGGGACACTGGGAGACACTGGGAGGATACTGGGACAAAGTGGGAGATGCTGGGGGGGGTCCAAATCTGTCCCTGCACCCCCTTGTCCTGCCAAGGCCACCCAGCACCAGGACAGACCCGTCCCCATGTCCCACCAAACCCGTGACACCCCCATGTCCCCATCCCCATGTCCCCACCATCAACCAGGACACCCCCTTGTCCCCACCAAGTCCAATGACACCCCCATGTCCCCATCCCCACCAAATCCAGTGACACCCCCATGTCCCCATCCCCACGTCCCCACCAAACCCAGTGACACCCCCATGTCCCCATCCCCATGTCCCCATCATCAACCAGGACACCTCCATGTCCCCATCAAGTCCAATGACACCCCCATGTCCCCATCCCCATGTCCCCACAAAACCCAATGACACCCCCATGTCCCCATCCCCATGTCCCCACCATCAACCAGGACACCCCCATGTCCCCATCCCCATGTCCCCACCATCAACCAGGACACCCCCATGTCCCCATGTCCCCATCCCCATGTCCCCCACAAAACCCAATGACACCCCCATGTCCCCATCCCCATGTCCCCATCATCAACCAGGACACCCCCTTGTCCCCACCAAGTTCAATGACACCCCCATGTCCCCATCCCCACCAAACCCAGTGACACCCCCATGTCCCCATCCCCACGTCCCCACCAAGTCCAATGACACCCCCATGTCCCCATCCCCATGTCCCCACCATCAACCAGGACACCCCCATGTCCCCATCAAGTCCAATGACACCCCCATGTCCCCATCCCCATGTCCCCATCATCAACCAGGACACCCCCATGTCCCCATCCCCATGTCCCCACCATCAACCAGGACACCCCCATGTCCCCATCCCCATGTCCCCATCATCAACCAGGACACCCCCTTGTCCCCACCAAGTCCAATGACACCCCCATGTCCCCATCCCCACGTCCCCACCAAACCCAGTGACACCCCCATGTCCCCATCCCCACGTCCCCACCAAGTCCGATGACACCCCCATGTCCCAATCCCCATGTCCCCATCATCAACCAGGACACCCCCATGTCCCCATCCCCATGTCCCCATCATCAACCAGGACACCCCCTTGTCCCCACCAAGTTCAATGACACCCCCATGTCCCCATCCCCACCAAACCCAGTGACACCCCCATGTCCCCATCCCCATGTCCCCATCATCAACCAGGACACCCCCTTGTCCCCACCAAGTCCAATGACACCCCCATGTCCCCATCCCCATGTCCCCACCATCAACCAGGACACCCCCATGTCCCCATCAAGTCCAATGACACCCCCATGTCCCCATCCCCACCAAATCCAGTGACACCCCCATGTCCCCATCCCCACGTCCCCATCATCAACCAGAACACCCCCATGTCCCCACCAAGCCCCTTGTCACCCCCGCACCCCCCCAGGTGCCACCACCCATTTACAACCCAACCCTTGGCACAACCGTCCCCCCGTTGGATGACCCTGGCGTGCCAAAAGTGCCACCGCAGCCGTTACACCCCCACTCCCCGTGTCACCCCCCGTGTCACCCCACGTGTCACCCCGCGTGTCACACCCATTCCCCTCCGCTGCATTTCCCGACACCGTGGGGGACAAAGGTCCGTGACAAACGAGTGTCACATTCCAGCCACCCCCGGTCCCCGGGGTTCAGTCGCCGCGGGACAGCGCGCAGAGAGGACGGGGACGGTGACACCAACGGGACGGCGACACGGAGGTTACGGTGACACGGAGGTTACGGTGACACGGAGGGGACGGCAACACAGACGGGACGGTGACACAGACGGGACGGCAACACAGACGGGACGGCAACACAGACGGGACGGTGACACAGACAGGGCGGTGACGCGGAGAGGACGGTGATGTGGATGTTAAGGTGACACAGACGGGACGGTGACCCAGAGAGGACAGTGACACGGACGGGGTGGTGACACGGACGTTACGGTGACACGGACGTTACGGTGACGCGGACGGGGCGGTAACGTGGACGTTACGGTAACACGGAAGTTACGGTAACACGGACGTTACGGTGACACGGACGTTACGGTGACGCGGACGGGGCGGTAACGTGGACGTTACGGTAACACGGAAGTTACGGTAACACGGACGTTACGGTGACGAGGACGTTACGGTGACGCGGACGGGGCGGTAACGTGGACGTTACGGTAACACGGAAGTTACGGTAACACGGACATTACGGTGACGCGGACGTTACGGTGACGCGGACGTTACGGTGACGCGGACGTTACGGTGACGCGGAAGTTACGGTGACACGGACGTTACAGTGACGCGGACGGGGCGGTGACGCGGTCATGGAGAGGAGGAGACGCAGGTGGATGGTGGTTCTTCTGATCTGGATGATGGCGGGTGAGTTTGGAGCTCCGGGGGGGACCACAGCGGCTTCCGGCACCACCGACGAATCTGAAGTCACCTCATTGGGTGACAACTTCATAACGGATCCCAGTGGCTCAGAACTGTCCGATACCACGAAGAATACCACCACCACCATAATGTCCTCTTTGGGAACTGGAACCACTCCCACTGGTGTCAACTCCACTGAGGACAACTCCACGATTGTCCACACCAGCTCAGGACCATCCTCAAATGACTCCTCCAGCAATGTCACCTCCCCTGAGGACACCTCCATGACATTGGCCAACACCTCAGGACCATCCACCACGGAGTCCTCCATCACTGCAGCCGCCCCCCACAAACGTCACCTCCTCTGAGGACACCTCCTCATTTGTCCCCACCAGCTCAGGACCATCCACCATTGAATCCTCAGGATCTGCAGCCACCTCCACCACTGTCACCTCCCCTGAGGACACCACGATGTCACCGGTCACCACCTCAGGACCATTGACCACTGAGTCCTCCATCACTGCAGCCACCTCCAGCAGTGTCACCTCTATTGAGGACACCTCAGTGACATTGGCCACCACATCAGGACCACTGACCACTGAGTCCTCAGTCACTGAAGCCACTTACACCACTGTCACCACCCCTGAGGACACCACGATGTCACCGGTCACCACCTCAGGACCATTGACCACTGAGTCCTCCATCACTGCAGCCACCTCCAGCATTGTCACCTCCATTGAGGACACCTCAGTGACATTGGCCACCACATCAGGACCATTGACCACTGAGTCCTCAGTCACTGGACCCACCTCCAGCAGTGTCACCTCCATTGAGGACACCTCAGTGACATTGGCCACCACCTCAGGACCATTGACCACTGAGTCCTCCATCACTGAAGCCACTTACACCACTGTCACCTCCCCTGAGGACACCACAATGTCACCGGTCACCACCTCAGGACCATCCACCACTGAGTCCTCCATCACTGCAGCCACCTCCAGCACTGTCACCTCCATTGAGGACACCTCAGTGACATTGGCCACCACCTCAGGACCATTGACCACTGAGTCCTCAGTCACTGGACCCACCTCCAGCATTGTCACCTCTATTGAGGACACCTCAGTGACACTGGCCACCACCTCAGGACCATTGACCACTGAGTCCTCCATCACTGAAGCCACTTACACCACTGTCACCTCCCCTGAGGACAACACGATGTCACCGGTCACCACATCAGGACCATTGGCCACTGAGTCCGTGGGCACTGCAGCCACCTCCACCATTGTGACCTCTATTGAGGACACCTCCATGACATTGGCCACCACCTCAGAACCATTGACCACTGAGTCCTCGGTCACTGGACCCACCTCCAGCACTGTCACCTCTATTGAGGACACCTCAGTGACATTGGCCACCACATCAGGACCATTGACCACTGAGTCCTCAGTCACTGCAGCCACCTCCAGCATTGTCACCTCCATTGAGGACACCTCAGTGACATTGGCCACCACATCAGGACCATTGACCACTGAGTCCTCAGTCACTGGACCCACCTCCACCATTGTCACCTCTATTGAGGACACCTCAGTGACATTGGCCACCACCTCAGGACCATTGACCACTGAGTCCTCAGTCACTGGACCCACCTCCAGCACTGTCACCTCTATTGAGGACACCTCAGTGACATTGGCCACCACATCAGGACCATTGACCACTGAGTCCTCAGTCACTGGACCCACCTCCACCATTGTCACCTCTATTGAGGACACCTCAGTGACATTGGCCACCACATCAGGACCATTGACCACTGAGTCCTCCATCACTGAAGCCACCTCCACCATTGTCACCTCTATTGAGGACACCTCCATGACATTGGCCACCACCTCAGCACCATTGACCACTGAGTCCTCCATCACTGAAGCCACTTACACCACTGTCACCACCCCTGAGGACACCACGATGTCACTGGTCACCACCTCAGGACCATTGACCACTGAGTCCTCAGTCACTGGACCCACCTCCAGCAGTGTCACCTCTATTGAGGACACCTCCACATTTGTCCCCACCACATCAGGTCCTTCCACCACTGAGTCCTCCATCACCGAAGCCACCTCCAGCAGTGTCACCTCTGTTGAGGACACCTCCATGACATTGGCCACCACATCAAGACCATTGACCACTGAGTCCTCCATCACCGAAGCCACGTCCACGCTTGTCACCTCCCCTGAGGACACCTCCACATTTGTCCCCACCACATCAACACTGTTCACCACTCAGTCTTCAGTCACTGCAGCCACATCCACCAGTGTCACCTCCCCTGAGGACACCTCAGTGACAAGTGCCACCACTTTAGGACCATCCTCCACAGAGTCCTCCATCACTGAAACCACCTCCACCACTGTCACCTCCCCAGATGTCACCTCGACATTTGTCCCCACCACATCAGAAGCATCCACCACTGAACCCTCAGGATCCGCAGCCACCTCCACAACTGTCACCCCTATTGAGGACACCTCCATGACGAGTGCCACCACCTCAGGACCATCCTCCACAGACATCACCACTGGAATCACCTCTTCCAGTGAAGCCACATCCATCTCTGTCACCTCCACAGATGTCCCCAGCACCTCAGGACCATCCTCCACAATTTTCTCCACCACTGGAGCCACCACCACCACTGTCACCTCCACTGAGGTCACCTCCATGTCTGTATCCACCACTGCCACAGAAGAGACCTCAACAGCACCCACCAGCACCCAACTGACCTCCACAGCACCCACCACTCAAGTGACCTCCACTGATGTCCCCTCCACTGATGTCCCTTCCACTGAGGTCACCTCCACCTCTGTCCCCACCACCTCAGCACTGTCCTCTACAGCCTTCTCTACCAGTGGAGCCACATCTACTGCTGTCACCTCCACTGAGGTCCCATCCACAGCACCCACCAGCACCCAACTGACCTCCACAGAAACCACCAGCACCCAACTGACCTCCACAGAACCCACCAGCACCCAACTGACCTCCACAGAACCCACCAGCACCCAACAGACCTCCACAGAACCAACCAGCACCCAGGAGACCACAGCATTGACCACCAGCCAAGTGACCTCCACAGCAACCACCAGCACCCAACTGACCTCCACAGAACCCACCAGTGCCCAAGTGACCTCCACAGAACCCACCAGCACCCAACTGACCTCCACAGAACCCACCAGCACCCAACTGACCTCCACAGAACCCACCAGCACCCAACTGACCTCCACAGAACCCACCAGCACCCAACTGACCTCCACAGAACCCACCAGCACCCAAGTGACGTCCACAGAACCCACCAGCACCCAAGGGACCTCCACAGAACCCACCAGCACCCAAGTGACCTCCACAGAACCCACCAGCACCCAAGTGACCTCCACAGCACCCACCAGCACCCAACTGACCTCCACTGATGTCCCTTCCACTGAGGTCACCTCCACCTCTGTCCCCACCACCTCAGCACTGTCCTCTACAGCCTTCTCTACCACTGGAGCCACGTCTACTGCTGTCACCTCCACTGAGGTCCCATCCATAGCACCCACCAGCACCCAACTGACCTCCGCAGAACCCACCAGCACCCAAGGGACCTCCACAGAACCCACCAGCACCCAAGTGACCTCCACAGCACCCACCAGCACCCAACTGACCTCCACAGAACCCACCAGCACCCAGGAGACCACAGCACTGACCACCAGCCTAGTGACCTCCACAAAACCCACCAGCACCCAATTGACCTCCACAGAACCCACCAGCACCCAACTGAACTCCTCAGCACCCACCAGCACCCAAATGACCTCCACAGAACCCACCAGCACCCAACTGACCTCCACAGAACCCACCAGCACCCAAGAGACCTCCACAGAACCCACCAGCACCCAACTGACCTCCACAGAACCCACCAGCACCCAACTGACCTCCACAGAACCCACCAGCACCCAACTGACCTCCACAGAACCCACTAGTGCCCAAGTGACCTCCACAGAACCCACCAGCACCCAAGTGACCTCCACAGCACCCACCAGCACCCAACTGACCTCCACAGAACCCACCAGCACCCAAGTGACCTCCACAGAACCCACCAGCACCCAAGTGACCTCCACAGAACACACCAGCACCCAACTGACCTCCACAGAACCCACCAGCACCCAACTGACCTCCACAGAACCCACCAGCACCCAGGAGACCACAGCACTGACCACCAGCCTAGTGACCTCCACAGAACCCACCAGCACCCAAGTGACCTCCACAGAACCCACCAGCACCCAACTGACCTCCACAGCACCCACCAGCACCCAACTGACCACCACAGAACCCACCAGCACCCAACTGACCTCCACAGAACCCACCAGCACCCAACTGACCTCCACAGAACCCACCAACACGCAAGAGACCTCCACAGAACCCACCAGCACCCAAGTGACCTCCACAGAACCCACCAGCACCCAACTGACCTCCACAGATGCAACCACAATCCAACTGACCTCCAGAGCACCAACAACAACCCAACTGACCTCCACAGCACCCACCAGTGCCCAAGAGACCTCCACAGCACCCACCAGCACCCAACTGACCTCCACAGCACCCACCAGCACCCAAGTGACCTCCACAGCACCCACCAGCACCCAACTGACTTCCACTGATGTCCCTTCCACTGAGGTCACCTCCACCTCTGTCCCCACCACCTCAGCACTGTCCTCTACAGCCTTCTCTACCAGCGGAGCCACATCTACTGCTGTAACCTCCACTGAGGTCCCATCCATAGCACCCACCAGCACCCAACTGACCTCCGCAGAACCCACCAGGACCCAACTGACCTCCACAGAACCCACCAGCACCCAGGAGACCACAGCATTGACCACCAGCCAAGTGACCTCCACAGCACCCACCAGCACCCAACTGACCTCCGCAGAACCCACCAGCACCCAAATGACCTCCACAGAACCCACCAGCACCCAACTGACCTCCACAGAACCCACCAGCACCCAGGAGACCACAGCATTGACCACCAGCCAAGTGACCTCCACAGCACCCACCAGCACCCAACTGACCTCCGCAGAACCCACCAGCACCCAAATGACCTCCACAGAACCCACGAGCACCCAAGTGACCTCCACAGAACCCACCAGTGCCCAAGTGACCTCCACAGAACCCACCAGCACCCAACTGACCTCCACAGAACCCACCAGTGCCCAAGAGACCTCCACAGCACCCACCAGCACCCAACTGACCTCCACAGATGCAACCACAATCCAACTGACCTCCACAGCACCCACCAGCACCCAAGTGACCTTCACAGCACCCACCAGCACCCAAGGGACCTCCACAGCACCCACCAGCACCCAACTGACCTCCACAGAACCCACCAGCGCCCAAGTGACCTCTACAGAACCGACCAGCACCCAGGAGACCACAGCATTGACCACCAGCCTAGTGACCTCCACAGAACCCACCAGCAACCAAGTGACCTCCACAGCACCCACCAGTACCCAACTGACCTCCACAGAACCCACCAGCGCCCAAGTGACCTCCACAGCACCCACCAGCACCCAAGTGACCTCCACAGAACCCACGAGCATTCAACTGACCTCCACAGAACCCACCAGCACCCAGGAGACCCCAGCATTGACCACCAGCCTAGTGACCTCCACAGAACCCACCACCCAACTGACCTCCACTGATGTCCCTTCCACTGACGTCACCTCCACCTCTGTCCCCACCACCTCAGCACTGTCCTCTACAGCCTTCTCTACCACTGGAGCCATGTCTACTGCTGTCACCTCCACTGAGGTCCCATCCACAGCACCCACCAGCACCCAACTGACCTCCGCAGAACCCACCAGCACCCAACTGACCTCCACAGCACCCACCAGCACCCAAGTGACCTCCACAGCACCCACCAGCACCCAAGTGACCTCCACAGCACCCACCAGCACCCAACTGACCTCCACAGATGCAACCACAAACCAACTGACCTCCACAGCACCCACCAGCACCCAACTGACCTCCACAGCACCCACCAGCACCCAACTGACCTCCACAGATGCAACCACAATCCAACTGACCTCCACAGCACCCACCAGCACCCAAGTGACCTCCACAGAACCCACCAGCACCCAAGGGACCTCCACAGCACCCACAAGCACCGAACTGACCTCCACAGAACCCATCAGCACCCAACTGACCTCTACAGAACCCACCAGCACCCAACTGACCTCCACTGAACCCATCAGCACCCAACTGACCTCTACAGAACCCACCAGCACCCAGGAGACCACAGCATTGACCACCAGCCTAGTGACCTCCACAGCACCCACCAGCACCCAAGTGACCACCACAGAACCCACCAGCACCCAACTGACCTCCACAGAACCCACCAGCACCCAAATGACCTCCACAGCACCCACCAGCACCCAACTGACCTCCACAGAACCCACCAGCACCCATCTGATCTCCACAGCACCCACCAGCACCCAACTGACCTCCACAGCACCCACCACCCAACTGACCTCCACAGAACCCACCAGCACCCAGGAGACCACAGCACTGACCACCAGCCTAGTGACCTCCACAGAACCCACCAGCACCCAAATGACCTCCACAGCACCCACCAGCACCCAACTGACCTCCACAGAACCCACCAGCACCCAACTGATCTCCACAGAACCCACCAGCACCCAACTGACCTCCACAGCACCCACCACCCAACTGACCTCCACAGAACCCACCAGCACCCAGGAGACCACAGCACTGACCACCAGCCAAGTGACCTCCACAGCACCCACCAGCACCCAACTGACCTCCACAGAACCCACCAGTGCCCAAGTGACCTCCACAGAACCCACCAGCACTGAACTGATCTCCACAGAACCCACCAGCACCCAAGTGACCTCCACAGCACCCACCAGCACCCAACTGACCTCTACAGCACCCACCAGCACCCAACTGACCTCCACAGAACCCACCAGCACCCAACTGACCTCCACAGAACCCACCAGCACCCAAGAGACCTCCACAGAACCCACCAGTGCCCAAGAGACCTCCACAGCACCCACCAGCACCCAACTGACGTCCACAGAACCCACCAGCACCCAACTGACCTCCGCAGAACCCACCAGGACCCAACTGACCTCCACAGAACCCACCAGCACCCAAGTGACCTCCACAGCACCCACCAGCACCCAAGAGACCTCCACAGCACTCACCAGCACCCAACTGACCTCCTCAGCACACACCAGCACCCAGGAGACCACAGCATTGACCACCAGCCTAGTGACCTCCACAGAACCCACCAGCACCCAACTGACCTCCACAGCACCCACCAGCACCCAACTGACCTCCACAGAACCCACCAGCACCCAACTGACCTCCACAGCACACACCAGCACCCAACTGACCTCCACAGAACCCACCAGCACCCAAGAGACCTCCACAGAACCCACCAGCACCCAACTGACCTCCACAGAACCCACCAGCACCAAACTGACCTCCACAGAACCCACCAGCACCCAACTGACCTCCACAGAACCCACCAGCACCCAACTGACCTCCACAGCACCCACCAGCACCCAGGAGATCACAGCATTGACCACCAGCCAAGTGACCTCCACAGCACCCACCAGCACCCAAGTGACCTCCACAGAACCCACCAGCACCCAACTGACCTCCACAGAACCCACCAGCACCCAACTGACCTCCACAGCACCTACCAGCACCCAAGTGACCTCCACAGAACCCACCAGCACCCAACTGACCTCCACAGAACCCAACAGCACCCAAGGGACCTCCACAGAACCCACCAGCACCCAAGTGACCTCCACAGAACCCACCAGCACCCAAGTGACCTCCACAGAACCCACCAGTACCCAAGTGACCTCCACAGAACCCACCAGCACCCAACTGACCTCCACAGAACCCACCAGCATCCAACTGACCTCCACAGCACCCACCAGCACCCAAATGACCTCCACAGATGCAACCACAATCCAACTGACCTCCACAGCACCCACCAGCACCCAAGTGACCTCCACAGAACCCACCAGCACCCAAGGGACCTCCACAGAACCCACCAGCACCGAACTGACCTCCACAGAACCCACCAGCACCCAACTGACCTCCACAGCACCCACCAGCACCCAACTGACCTCCACAGCACCCACCAGCACCGAACTGACCTCCACAGAACCCACCAGCACCCAACTGACCTCCACAGAACCCATCAGCACCCAACTGACCTCTACAGAACCCACCAGCACCCAGGAGACCACAGAATTGACCACCAGCCAAGTGACCTCCACAGCAATCACCAGCACACAACTTACCTCCACAGCACCCTCCAGCACCCAAGTGACCTCCATAGAACCCACCAGCACCCAACTGGTCTCCACAGCACCCACCACTACCCAGGAGATCACAGCATTGACCATCAGCCTAGTGACCTCCACAGAACCCACCAGTGCCCAACTGACCTCAACAGCACCCACCAGCACCCAGCTGACCTCAACAGCACCCACCAGCACTCAACTGACCTCCACAGAACCCACCAGCACCCAACTGACCTCCACAGAACCCATGAGCAGCCAATTGACCTCCACAGCACCCACCAGCACCCAACTGACCTCAACAGCACCCACCAGCACCCAAGTCACCTCCACAGCACCCACCAGCACCCAACTGACCTCAACAGAACCCACCAGCGCCCAAGTGACCTCCACAGCACCCACCAGCACCCAACTGACCTCCACAGAACCCACCAGCACCCAAGTCACCTCCACAGCACCCACCAGCACCCAACTGACCTCTACAGAACCCACCAGCACCCAATTGACCTCCACAGAACCCACCAGCACCCAAGGGACCTCCACAGAACCCACCAGCACCCAATTGACCTCCACAGCACCCACCAGCACCCAACTGACCTCCACAGAACCCACCACTACCCGGGAGATCACAGAATTGACCACCAGCCAAGGGACCTCCACAGAACCCACCAGCACCCAACTGACCTCAACAGCACCCACCAGCACCCAAGTGACCTCCTCAGCACCCACCAGCACCCAGGAGACCACAGCATTGACCACCAGCCTAGTGACCTCCACAGCACCCACCAGCACCCAAGTGACCTCCACAGAACCCACCAGCACCGAACTGACCTCCACAGAACCCACCAGTGCCCAACTGACCTCAACAGCACCCACCAGCACCCAACTGACCTCCACAGCACCCACCAGCACCCAAGTGACCTCCACAGAACCCACCATCACCCAACTGACCTCCACAGAACCCACCAGCACCCAACTGACCTCCACAGCACCGAGCACCAGTCAAGTGATCTCCACCATTGTCACCTCCACTGAGGTCACCTCCACAGAAGCCACAACCACCTCAGGACCATCCTCCACTGGAGCCACCTCCACTGTTGTCCCCTCAATTGAGGTCACCTCCATGTTGGTACCCACCACTGCCTTAGAAGAGACCTCAACAGCACCCACCAGCACCCAACTGACCTCCACAGAACCCACCAGCACCCAACTGACCTCCACAGCACCCACCAGCACCCAAGTGACCTCCACAGAACCCACCACCACCCAACTGACCTCCACAGAACCCACCAGCACCCAACTGACCTCCACAGACCCAACCAGTCAAGAGACCTCGACCTCTGTCACCTCCTCTGGCGTTGCCTCGACCTCTGTCCCCACCACCTCCGAACTGTCCTCCACCCCGTTCACCACCACTGGAGCCCCCTCCACCGCTGTCACCTCCACTGCTGTCCCCTCCACTGAGGTCACCACCACAGAAGCCTTGACCACCTCAGGACTCTTGTCCACGACCTTCTCCTCCCCTGGAGCCACCACTTCATCAGTCACATCGACTGAGGTCACGTCCACTGAAGCCACCACCACCTCAGGACTCTTGTCCACTATGGGTGCCACCCCCACCACTGTCACCTCCACTGAGGTCACAACCACAGCAGCACCCACCACTGCCACAGAAGAGACCTCAACAGCACCCACCAGCACCGAACTGTCCTCCACAGCACCCTCCAGCACCCAAATGACCTCCACAGAACCCACCAGCACCCAACTGACCTCCACAGAACCCACCAGCACCCAGGAGACCACAGCATTGACCACCAGCCAAGTGACCTCCACAGCACCCACCAGCACCCAACTGACCTCCACTGATGTCCCTTCCACTGAGGTCACCTCCACCTCTGTCCCCACCACCTCAGCACTGTCCTCTACAGCCTTCTCTACCACTGGAGCCACGTCTACTGCTGTCACCTCCACTGAGGTCCCATCCACAGCACCCACCAGCACCCAAGTGACCTCCACAGCACCCACCAGCACCCAACTGACCTCCACAGCACCGAGCACCAGTCAAGTGATCTCCACCATTGTCACCTCCACCGAGGTCACCTCCACAGAAGCCACAACCACCTCAGGATCATCCTCCACTGGAGCCACCTCCACTGTTGTCCCCTCAATTGAGGTCACCTCCATGTTGGTACCCACCACTGCCTTAGAAGATACCTCAACAGCACCCACCAGCACCCAACTGACCTCCACAGAACCCACCAGCACCCAAGTGACCTCCACAGAACCCACCAGCACCCAAGTGACCTCCACAGAACCCACCAGCACCCAACTGACCTCCACAGCACCCACCAGCACCCAAGTGATCTCCACAGAACCCACCAGCACCCAACTGACCTCCACAGAACCCACCAGCACCCAAGTGACCTCAACAGCACCAACCACCAGTCAAGTGACCACCACCATTGTCACCTCCACTGAGGTCACCTCCATAGAAGCCACCACCACCCAAGTGACCTCCACAGAACCCACCACCACCCAACTGACCTCCACAGCACCCACCAGCACCCAGCTGACCTCCACAGCACCCACCAGCACCCAAGTGACCTCCACAGAACCCACCACCACCCAACTGACCTCCACAGACCCAACCAGTCAAGAGACCTCGACCGCTGTCACCTCCTCTGGCGTCGCCTTGACCTCTGTCCCCACCACCTCCGAACTGTCCTCCACCCCGTTCACCACCACTAGAGCCCCCTCCACCGCTGTCACCTCCACTGCTGTCCCCTCCACTGAGGTCACCATCACAGAAGCCTTGACCACCTCAGGACTCTTGTCCACGACCTTCTCCTCCCCTGGAGCCACCACTTCATCAGTCACATCGACTGAGGTCACGTCCACTGAAGCCACCACCACCTCAGGACTCTTGTCCACTATGGGTGCCACCCCCACCACTGTCACCTCCACTGAGGTCACAACCACAGCAGCACCCACCACTGCCACAGAAGAGACCTCAACAGCACCCACCAGCACCGAACTGTCCTCCACAGCACCCTCCAGCACCCAACTGACCTCCACAGAACCCACCAGCACCCAACTGACCTCCACAGAACCCACCAGCACCCAGGAGACCACAGCATTGACCACCAGCCAAGTGACCTCCACAGAACCCACCAGCACCCAACTGACCTCCACAGAACCCACCAGTGCCCAAGTGACCTCCACAGAACCCACCAGCACCCAACTGACCTCCACAGAACCCACCAGCACCCAAGTGACCTCCACAGCACCAACCAGCACCAAACTGACCTCCACAGAACCCACCAGCACTGAACTGACCTCCACAGAACCCACCAGCACCCAGGAGACCACAGCATTGACCACCAGCCAAGTGACCTCCACAGCACCCACCAGCACCCAACTGACCTCCACAGAACCCACCAGCACCCAAGTGACCTCCACAGCACCCACCAGCACCCAACTGACCTCCACAGAACCCACCAGGACCCAACTGACCTCCACAGAACCCACCAGCACCCAAGTGACCTCCACAGCACCCATCAGCACCCAGGAGACCACAGCACCCACCAGCACCCAACTGACCTCCACAGAAGCCACGAGCCCCCAACTGGCCTCCACAGCACCCACCAGCACCCAACTGACCTCCACAGCACCGAGCACCAGTCAAGTGATCTCCACCATTGTCACCTCCACTGAGGTCACCTCCACAGAAGCCACAACCACCTCAGGACCATCCTCCACTGGAGCCACCTCCACTGTTGTCCCCTCAATTGAGGTCACCTCCATGTTGGTACCCACCACTGCCTTAGAAGAGACCTCAACAGCACCCACCAGCACCCAACTGACCTCCACAGAACCCACCAGCACCCAAGTGACCTCCACAGAACCCACCAGCACCCAAGTGACCTCCACAGAACCCACCAGCACCCAAGTGACCTCCACAGGACCCACCAGCACCCAACTGACCTCCACAGACCCAACCAGTCAAGAGACCTCGACCGCTGTCACCTCCTCTGGCGTCGCCTCGACCTCTGTCCCCACCACCTCCGAACTGTCCTCCACCCCGTTCACCACCACTGGAGCCCCCTCCACCGCTGTCACCTCCACTGCTGTCCCCTCCACTGAGGTCACCACCACAGAAGCCTTGACCACCTCAGGACTCTTGTCCACGACCTTCTCCTCCCCTGGAGCCACCACTTCATCAGTCACATCGACTGAGGTCACGTCCACTGAAGCCACCACCACCTCAGGACTCTTGTCCACTACGGGTGCCACCTCCACCACTGTCACCTCCCCTGAGGTCACAACCACAGCAGCACCCACCACTGCCACAGAAGAGACCTCCACAGCACCCACCAGCACCCAAGGGACCTCCACAGCACCCACCAGCACCCAACTGACCTCCACAGAACCCACCAGCACCCAACTGACCTCCACAGAACCCACCAGCACCCAACTGACCTCCACAGAACCCACCAGCACCCAACTGAGCTCCACAGCACCAACCAGCACCCAACTGACCTCCACAGCACCCACCAGCACCCAACTGACCTCCACAGCACCCACCAGCACCCAAGTGACCTCCACAGCACCCACCACCACCCAACTGACCTCCACAGAACCCACCAGCATCCAAGTGACCTCCACAGAACCCACCAGCACCCAAGGGACCTCCACAGCACCCACCAGCACCCAACTGACCTCCACAGCACCCACCAGCACCCAACTGACCTCCACAGAACCCACCACCACCCAACTGACCTCCACAGCACCCACCAGCACCCAAGTGACCTCCACAGCACCCACCAGCACCCAACTGACCTCCACAGAACCCACCAGCACCCAACTGACCTCCACAGAACCCACCAGCACCCAACTGACCTCCACAGAACCCACCAGCCCCCAACTGACCTCCACAGCACCCACCAGCACCCAAGTGACCTCCACAGAACCCACCAGCACCCAACTGACCTCCAGAGAACCCACCAGCACCCAACTGACCTCCACAGCACCCACCAGCACCCAACTGACCTCCACAGCACCCACCAGCACCCAACTGACCTCCACAGAACCCACCACCACCCAATTGACCTACACAGCACCCACCACCCAACTGACCTCAACAGAACCCACCAGCACCCAACTGACCTCCACAGCACCCACCAGCACCCAAGGGACCTCCACAGAACCCACCAGCACCCAAGTGACCTCCACAGCACCCACAACCCAACTGACCTCAACAGAACCCACCAGCACCCAACTGACCTCCACAGAACCCACCAGCACCCAAGGGACCTCCACAGCACCCACCAGCACCCAACTGACCTCCACAGAAACCACCAGCACCCAAGGGACCTCCACAGCACCCACCAGCACCCAACTGACCTCCACAGCTCCCACCAGCACCCAACTGACCTCCACAGCACCCTCCAGCACCCAGTTGTCCTCCACAGCACCAACCACCAGCCAAGTGTCCTCCACCACTGTCCCCTCCACTGAGGTCACCACCACGGCCATCACCAACACTTCAGGACCATCTTCCACGACTGAAGCCACTACTGGAGCCACCACCACCGCTGTCACCTCTGCCGTTGTCACCTCCACGTCTCTATCCACTGTCCCTTACCCTACGACCACCCCCACTATTCTTCCTCCTACTGTTCCCACCACTGTCCCCATCCCTACAACTACCACCCCCCCTACAACTACAACCCCTCCCACCAGTGTCCCCACAACTGTCCCTACAACTACCACCGCCCCAACCACTGCCCCCACAACTGTCCCTACAACTACAACCGCCCCAACCACTGTCCCCACCACCCCTACCACCACCCCCACTCCCACCACTGTCCCTACAACTACAACTACAACCACCCCCACCACTGTCCCTACAACCACCACCACTCCCACCACTGTCCCTACAACCACAACTACAACCACCCCCACCACTGTCCCTACAACCACCACCACTCCCACCACAACCACCACCACAACCACCACCACCACCACCACCACCACCACCACCACAACCACAACCACCACCACCACCACCACCACCCTACCAACTACCACCAACGCAGGTGAGTCTTCCCCCTTGCTGGTGGCACCACCGGCCACGTCCCCACTCCCTGACCTCCAACCGTCACCCCAACGTTCTCCGGGTGTCTTCGCACCCCTGGAGGTTCCACCCACGTCCTGTGGTGCCTCTTCCAGGTCAATGCCAGAACGGGGCCACGTGGAACGGGGTCAAGTGCGTGTGTCCCGGCGGGTTCTACGGCACCTACTGTGAGTTGGTCGTCTGCCAAAACGGGGGGACCTGGGTTGACGGCCTTTGCCAGTGCCCCCCGAACTTCCAGGGGACCGAGTGCCAGTTCTTCAAGGAGATCGTGGAGGTGCAAGAAGGTGGGGACCACACCATGGCCATGGTCACCAAGGGTGGGATGGGGACACCATAGAGGGACCAGCATGGGAATGGGGAGACCATGGAGGGACCTACATGGGAATGGGGACACCATGGAGGGATGAACATGGGAATGGGGACACCATGGAGGGACAGATCCAGGAATGGGGACACCATGGAGGGACCAGCATGGGAATGGGGACAACATGGAGGAACCAACATGGGAATGGGGACACTATGGAGGGACCAACATGGGAATGGGGACACCATGGAGGGATGAACATGGGAATGGGGACACCATGGAGGGATGAACATGGGAATGGGAACACCATGGAGGGACAGATCCAGGAATGGGGACACCATGGAGGGACCAGCATGGGAATGGGGACAACATGGAGGAACCAACATGGGAATGGGGACACCATGGAGGGATGAACATGGGAATGGGGACACCATGGAGGGATGAACATGGGAATGGGGACACCATGGAGGGACAGATCCAGGAATGGGGACACCATGGAGGGACCAGCATGGGAATGGGGACAACATGGAGGAACCAACATGGGAATGGGGACACCATGGAGGGATGAACATGGGAATGGGGACACCATGGAGGGATGAACATGGGAATGGGGACACCATGGAGGGACAGATCCAGGAATGGGGACACCATGGAGGGACCAGCATGGGAATGGGGACAACATGGAGGAACCAACATGGGAATGGGGACACCATGGAGGGATGAACATGGGAATGGGGACACCATGGAGGGATGAACATGGGAATGGGGACACCATGGAGGGACAGATCCAGGAATGGGGACACCATGGAGGGACCAGCATGGGAATGGGGACACCATGGAGGGACAGATCCAGGAATGGGGAGACCATGAAGGGACCAACCTCGTCCCATGACCATGGTCACCGGGGACCCCCGGGTCTGTCACTCACGGGTCTCCTTGTGCCGGTAGAGGTGACGGTGAACGCCACGGTGGAGATGAAGGCCAAGGTGGAGAACAGGAACTTCACCGAGGACCTCACGGATAAATCCTCCCCGGCTTTCCTGGATTTCGAGAAGGAGTTCAAGGAGCAGGTCAGGACCCGGTGACACCGGGGACACCTCGGGGGGACATTCGGGGCACGGTGGGGCTAGCACCCACATCTCCTCGTGGTTTCTCTTTGTCTTCTAGATGAGGGAGGTCTACAAGGACATAGAGGGCTACCAAGACGTGGTGATCCACGAGCTGAGGTGGGTGCCCACCAGGGCCGCGTGGGGTGGCCCATGGGTGCTGACCCCCCATCTGCTCTGGTGGGGTGATTTGGGGTGGGGGGACCCATGGGGGTCAACTCCAGGTGATGGTCCCCAAGATGGGGCATCTAGAACCTACAACCATGGGGACCCTCCGGGATGCTCCAGCCCCATGGAACGGTGGCCACTCTGTCCCTCCACACTGGGGACCCCAAACTGGTCCCAGTTGGGTCCCCCCCCTTCAGCGTGGGACCATGTCCTCATCCCATGTCCCATGTCCCCATCCCATGTCCCACATCCTTGTCCCATGTCTTCATCCTGTGTCCCACATTCCCATCCCATGTCCCACATCCTTGTCCCATGTCCCACGTCCTTGTCCCATGTCCCCATCCCATGTCCCACATCCTTGTCCCATGTCCCCATCCTGTGTCCCACATCCCCATTCCATGTCCCACGTCCTTGTCCCATGTCCCACGTCCTTGTCCCATGTCCCCATCCCGTGTCCCACATCCCCATCCCATGTCCAACGTCCTTGTCTCATGTCCCCATCCCGTGTCCCACGTCCCCATCCCATGTCCCATGTCCCACATCCTTGTCCCATGTCCCCATCCCATGTCCCAAATCCCCATCCCATGTCCCATGTCCCCATACCATGTGCCCATCTCATGTCCCACATCCCCATCCCATGTCCCATATCCCCATCCCATGTCCCCATTCCGTGTCCCACATCCCCATCCCATGTCCCCATCCCGTGTCCCACGTCCCCATACCATGTCCCACATCCCCATCCCATGTCCCCATCCTGTGTCCCACGTCCCCATCCCATGTCCCACATCCCCATCCCATGTCCCCATCCCGTGTCCCATGTCCCCATCCCATGTCCCACATCCCCATCCCATGTCCCCATCCCATGTCCCATGTCCCCATACCATGTCCCACAACCCCATCCCATGTCCCCATCCCATGTCCCAAATCCCCATCCCGTGACCCACGTCCCCATCCCATGTCCCACAACCCCATCCCATGTCCCCATCCCATGTCCCATGTCCCCATACCATGTGCCACAACCCCGTCCCATGTCCCCATCCCATGTCCCAAATCCCCATCCCGTGTCCCACATCCCCATCCCATGTTCCACGTCCCCATCCCGTGTCCCACGTCCCCATCTCCCTGCAGCCAGGGCAGCATCGTGGTGAACTACACCGTCATCCTGATGGTTCTGGCCACCACCACGACCACCGAGACGGTGGAGAACATCTCCAAGAACCTCGTCAGCGCCTTCGAAAGCTACACCAGCTGCAACGAGAGCTGCCAAGGGGACAACTGTGAGTGACACCACTGGTGACGCTACGCCTGTTGTCACCAGGGCCAGGTCCTTGCCGGGGGGACCTGACCCTAAGGGCACCACTCTCTGCCCCCCAGGTTCTTTGTGTTTCAACCCCACGTTCACCAACGTCACCAACGTCGAGGTCCCCGAGGTCCAAACAAGTAAGTGAAGCCACGGGACGCTTGTCCCCAAGGGGTGTGTGTGTGTGTCACCCCCCCATAACCACGTCCCTGCGCCCCCAGGTGTCTGCACCAGGTACATCCCGGCCGACTTCCAGCCCTTCTACTTCCCCGTTGTCACCACCACCGGCGTCATCTGTGTCACCAACTGCGACAGCCGAGCCGCCGACCCCTACCGCTGCGTCCACGGCACGTGCTCCGTGTCACGCCAGGGGCCGCAATGCCAGTGAGCACCGCCAACACCCCCCTAAAAACAACCCCCGTCCCCCGGGGGGGTGTTGGGGTGACACGGTGTCACCTCGGGGTGTCCCCACCAGGTGCGCGGACGAGGTGGCGTTTTGGTACCAAGACAAGTTCTGCAGCTCGCGCGTCAGCAAGATGGGGGTGGCCATAGGGGTGCCGGTGGCCACCTTGGTGGCGGCGGTTGCCATCTTCACCGTGTTCATGGTGCGGGCACGGCGGCAGAAGGACGAGTACAGGCAAGAGTGTGCATTGCAATTGGGGGGTCCCATGGAGGGGGGGGAGGCGGCTGGTTGTCACCCGTCCCCATGTTGTGACGCAGGGACAAGTTGACGTCGCGCTTGGACCTGTATTGCAACGTGGATGAGAACTGGAACGATGACCAGGGGTTCGCCATCAACAACCAGGGAGCATCATGGGAAGGTAACGGGGTGGACTGGGGGGGCCTGGGGGACATGGGGGGGCCTGGGGGGACATGGGGGGACATGGGGGGTCTGGGGCTCCACCCCACCTCTCTGTGCACCCCACAGCCACCGAGACCCCCAGGACACACATTGACCTGGAGAAGGTGGACACGACGCAGGAGGTGGGTGTTGTGTCACCAGGACCCTCACACTGTGTCCCCAAACCCGCTGCGGTGGGGACAACCCCCCCGTGTCACCCCCAGCTCTCCCTCCCCATCCTGTGTCCCATGTCACCATCCCATGTCCCATGTCCCCATCCCATGTGCCACATCCTTGCCCCATGTCCCATGTCCTCACCCTATGTCCTTGTCCCATGTCCCAATCCCATGTCCCATGTCCCCATCCCATGTCCCATGTCCTTGTCCGATGTCCTCATCCCATGTCCCATGTACCCATCCCATGTCCCACATCCTTGTCCCATGTCCTCATCCCATGTCCCATGTCCCCATCCCACGTCCCATGTCCTTGTCCCATGTCCCCATCCCATGTCCCATGTCCTTGTCCAATGTCCCCATCCCATGTCACATATCCTCATCCCATGTCCCATGTCCCCAATCCATGTCCCATGTCCTTGCCCCATGTCCCCATGCCACGTCACGTGTCCCCATCCCACGTCCCATGTCCCCATGCCACGTCCCCTGTCCCCATGCCATGTCCCATGTCCTTCTCCCATGTCCCCATCCCATGTCCCATGACCCCATGCCATGTCCCACGTCCCCATGCCATGTCCCACGTCCTTGTCCCATGTCCTCATCCCATGTCCCATGTACCCATCCCATGTCCCACATCCTTGTCCCATGTCCTCATCCCATGTCCCATGTCCCCATCCCATGTCCCACATCCTTGTCCCATGTCCCCATCCCATGTCCCATGTCCTTGTCCAATGTCCCCATCCCACGTCCCATGTCCTTGTCCCATGTCCCCATCCCATGTCCCACATCCTTGTCCCATGTCCCCATCCCATGTCCCATGTCCTTGTCCAATGTCCCCATCCCATGTCACATATCCTCATCCCATGTCCCATGTCCCCAATCCATGTCCCATGTCCTTGCCCCATGTCCCCATGCCACGTCACGTGTCCCCATCCCACGTCCCATGTCCCCATGCCACGTCCCCTGTCCCCATGCCATGTCCCATGTCCTTGTCCGATGTCCTCATCCCATGTCCCATGTCCCCATCCCATGTCCCACATCCTTGTCCCATGTCCTCATCCCATGTCCCATGTCCCCATCCCACGTCCCATGTCCTTGTCCCATGTCCCCATCCCATGTCCCACGTCCTCATCCCATGTCCTCATCCCATGTCCCATGTCCCCAACCCATGTCCCACATCCTTGTCCCATGTCCCCATCCCATGTCCCACATCCTTGTCCCATGTCCCCATCCCATGTCCCATGTCCTTGTCCCATGTCCCCATCCCATGTCACATATCCTCATCCCATGTCCCATGTCCTTGTCCCATGTCCCCATCCCACGTCCCATGTCCCCATCCCATGTCCCCTTCTCATGTCCCATGTCCCCATCCCATGTCCCATGTCCCCATGCCACGTCCCATGTCCCCATCCCATGTCCTCTTCTCATGTCCCATGTCCCCATCCCATGTCCCATGTCCCCATGCCACGTCCCATGTCCCCATCCCATGTCCTCTTCTCATGTCCCGTGTCCCCATCCCATGTCCCATGTCCCCATGCCACATCCCATGTCCCCATCCCATGTCCTCTTCTCATGTCCCATGTCCCCATCCCATGTCCCATGTCCCCATGCCACGTCCCACGTCCCCATCCCATGTCCTCTTCTCATGTCCCATGTCCCCATCCCATGTCCCACATCCTTGTCCCATGTCCCCATCCCATGTCCTCTTCTCATGTCCCATGTCCCCATCCCATGTCCCACATCCTTGTCCCATGTCCCCGTCCCATGTCCCTCATCCCCATCCCATGTCCCACATCCCAACCCACCACAGTGGGGACACCCCCCCATGTCACCCCCATGTCACCCCCATGTCCCCTTCCTCCCCAGATCCACATCCAGCGACCGACCCACATCGTCACCCCCTGAGATGATCCACCCACGAGCCAGCGGCGTGGGGTGGGGACACGGGGACACCGTGGGGACACGGGGGATGGGTGGGGGCCTTGGGGACACCACCGAGGATCCCACCATCCTCTTCCTCCCTGTTCACATCAGCACTTTATTTTCGAACAAAGCACTAATTTTATTATCACCTGTCTGGTTTTGGGGTCTCTGGGGACACCCCGAGGGGTCCCGTGTCCCCTTGTGGGGACGTGGGCTCAACAGGGAACGGGGCTGGTGGTGCGATGGAAACTCCCCCCCCCCGCCCAAACTGGGGGTTCATTAATAATTAACACCGGTGGTTAATTAATGGTGCGTGAGCTGCCAGGGGATCACCCCAAGGGTGCAAGTTCAGCGGGTGACGCACGTGGGACAATGTGTCCTTGTCACCACCCGCAGGGTTAAAGATCAGCCCAGAGGTTCAGCCACGGCCCCCTTGGGACATTGGGGGGGTCCCAAGGTGGCACCACCCGGGGTTGGGGACATTGAGGGGTCCCAAGTGGTGCTGGGGACATTGGGGGGGTCCCAAGGTGGCACCACCCGGGGTTGGGGACATTGAGGGGGTCCCAAGTGGTGCTGGGGACATTGGGGGGGTCCCAAGGTGGCACCACCCGGGGTTGGGGACATTGGGGGGGTCCCAAGTGGTGCTGGGGACATTGGGGGGGTCCCAAGGTGGCACCACCCAGGGTTGGGGACATTGAGGGGTCCCAAGTGTGAGGACATTGGGGGGGTCCCAAGGTGACACCACCCGGGGTTGGGGACATTGAGGGGTCCCAAGTGGTGCTGGGGACATTGGGGGGGTCCCAAGGTGGCACCACCCGGGGTTGGGGACATTGGGGGGGTCCCAAGTGGTGCTGGGGACATTGGGGGGGTCCCAAGGTGGCACCACCCAGGGTTGGGGACATTGAGGGGTCCCAAGTGTGAGGACATCGGGGGGGTCCCAAGGTGACACCACCCGGGGTTGGGGACATTGAGGGGTCCCAAGGTGGCACCACCCAGGGCTGGGGACACTGAGGGGTCCCAAGGTGGCACCACCCGGGGTTGGGGACATTGAGGGGTCCCAAGTGGTGCTGGGGACATTGGGGGTCCCAAGGTGGCATCACCCGGGGTTGGGGACATTGAGGGGTCCCAAGGGGGCACCACCCAGGGTTGGGGACATTGAGGGGTCCCAAGGTGGCACCACGCAGGGTTGGGGACATTGGGGGGGTCCCAAGTGGTGCTGGGGACATTGGGGGTCCCAAGGTGGCACCACCCGGGGTTGGGGACATTGAGGGGTCCCAAGTGGTGCTGGGGACATTGGGGGGTCCCAAGGTGGCACCACCAGGGGTTGGGGACATTGGGGGGGTCCCAAGGTGGCACCACCGAGGGTTGGGGACATTGAGGGGTCCCAAGTGGTGCTGGGGACATTGGGGGGGTCCCAAGGTGGCACCACCCGGGGTTGGGGACATTGGGGGGGTCCCAAGTGGTGCTGGGGACATTGAGGGGTCCCAAGGTGGCACCACCCAGGGTTGGGGACATTGAGGGGTCCCAAGTGGTGAGGACATCGGGGGGGTCCCAAGGTGACACCACCCGGGGTTGGGGACATTGAGGGGTCCCAAGGTGGCACCACCCGGGGTTGGGGCCATTGGGGGGTCCCAAGGTGGCACTACCCGGGGTTGGGGACATTGAGGGGTCCCAAGTGGTGCTGGGGACATCGGGGGGGTCCCAAGGTGGCACCACCCAGGGTTGGGGACATTGGGGGGGTCCCAAGGTGGCACTACCCAGGGTTGGGGACATTGAGGGGCCCCAAGTGGTGGGGACATTGAGGGGTCCCAAGTGGTGCTGAGGACATTGTGGGGGTCCCAAGGTGGCACCACCCGGGGTTGGGGACATTGAGGGGTCCCAAGGTGGCACCACGCAGGGTTGGGGACATTGGGGGGGTCCCAAGTGGTGCTGGGGACATTGGGGGTCCCAAGGTGGCACCACCAGGGGTTGGGGACATTGGGGGGGTCCCAAGGTGGCACCACCCACAGATGGTGGAGACATTGAGGGGTCCCAATATGGTGTGGGGGGGACATTGGGGGGTCCCAAACTGATGGAGGGGACCTTGAGGGGTCCCAAGGTGCCACCACCCAGGGATAGTGGGGACATTGATGGTTCACAATATGGTGGGGGGGGGCACACTGAGGGGTCCCAAATTGACACCACCCAGGGATGGGGGGGACATTGAGGGGTCCCAATATGGTGGGGGGGACATTGAGGGGTCCCAAAGTGATGGGGGGAACACTGAGGGGTCCCAAGGTGGCACCACCCAGGGATGGTGGGGACATTGAGGGGTCCCAAATGTGGTGGGGGGGACACTGAGGGGTCCCAAAGTGATGGGGGGGGGGTCATTGAGGGGTCCCAATATAGTGGGGGGGACATTGAGGGGTCCCAAGGTGCCACCACCCAGGGATGGTGGGGACATTGAAGGTTCACCATATGGTGGCGGGGGGGGGGGGGGGGACATTGAATGATCCCAAATTGGCACCACCCAGGGATGGGGGGGACATTGAGGGGTCCCAATATAGTGGGGGGGGACATTGAGGGGTCCCAAAGTGATGGCGGGTTCATTGAGGGGTCCCAATATAGTGGGGGGGACATTGAGGGGTCCTAAGGTGGTGGTGGAGACACCTGCACCCCAATGGATCCCGGGGGGGGTTGGGGTGGGGGGGGTCACCCCGGGGTCACCCCAGGAGGCGGAAGTGTCCCCAAGCTCCCGCGTCACCGCTCGTGTCCCCACCCACGTCACACCCTGTCCCCGAGCGCTATAATTAGTCATTTGATTGGGTTTTCCCACCTTACCTGGCAACCGGGGGGGGGACAAAGTCCAAGTGTAACTGAAAATAGCGCGGGGGTGGGGACAGGTGTGGCCCCAGTGCCAAATGGGACCTACTGGTGTGGGGCACAGGGGGCCCCCATGGGAACAGGTATCTTGGGGGGGTAGGGGGGTGTCACCCCAAATAAAGGGCTTAAAAGTGGGGGGACACAGCTTCCCCCACCCCCCCCAAGTTGACAATGGGGTTGTCCCAGTATAAACCAGTATCACTAATGCTATTGTGTCTGGACACAAGTCTTGACCCCACCACTAACTCTTCAACGTTTCTATACTCAAGCTCATCAGGCACTAATGAGCCTTAATTACCCTGATGGGCCTCACCTGGGACCTCCACCCCATTGGCCCAGGAGCCCCGTTTAAGCTCAGCCCAGCTCAGCTGGGGGTGATCAAGCTCTAGAACCTTCTTGGTTGTCACATGCACCTGTGTCATTGTCCCATCCCTTGTTCTTTGCTGGGGGGGCAGTGGGTGCTGAAGTTGGCCCCTCTACCCAAAGTTTTGGGTGCTGTGGGGTCACCCCTTGGTTGGGGAGACGTCCCTTGGGTTGTGGTTGCTCTTGGTTCTTGGTGGTACCTCTTGGAGGACCTCCGGCTGTTGTTCTGCACTGGATGGACCCCAACGAGGAGGAGTTTGCTACCAAGGTTTGTGTTGGTGGGGTTGGCGTGTGTGTTGCTGTTGTGGTGGGTGAGGAGGTGTTGGTGGACATGGTGGCCACGGAGGTCCTGGTGGCCACGGAGGTCCTGGTGGCTGTGGTGGACACAGAGGTTGTGGTGGCCATAGAGGTGCTGGTGGCCATGGAGAGTAAGAAGGTTGTGGTGTCTGTGGTGGGTTCAGAGGTGCTGGTGGCCATGGAGAATGAGGAGATGGTGGTGGATACAGGGGTCCTGGTGGCCGTGGTGGACACAGAGGTGGTGGTGGTGGCCATGGAAAATGAGGAGGTGCTGGTGGCCATGGAAAATGAGGAGGTGCTGGTGGCCATGGAAAATGAGGAGGTGCTGGTGGCCGTGGTGGACACAGGGGTCCTGGGGGCCATGGAAAATGAGGAGGTCCTGGGGGCCATGGTGGACACAGGGGTCCTGGTGGCCATGGAAAATGGGGAGGTGCTGGTGGCCGTGGTGGACACAGGGGTCCTGGTGGCCATGGAAAATGAGGAGGTGCTGGTGGCCATGGTGGGCACGGAGGTGCTGGTGGCCATGGTGGGCACGGAGGTCCTGGTGGCCATGGTGGACACAGAGGTCCTGGTGGCCATGGTGGACACAGAGGTCCTGGTGGCCATGGTGGACACAGAGGTCCTGGTGGCCATGGTGGACACAGAGGTCCTGGTGGCCATGGAAAATGAGGAGGAGGTCCTGGTGGCCATGGAAAATGAGGAGGAGGTCCTGGTGGCCATGGAAAATGAGGAGGAGGTCCTGGTGGCCATGGTGGACACAGAGGTGCTGGTGGCCAGGGAAAGTGAGGAGGTGCTGGTGGCCATGGTGGGCACGGAGGTGCTGGTGGCCATGGTGGACACAGGGGTCCTGGTGGCCATGGAAAATGAGGAGGTCCTGGTGGCCATGGTGTACACAGGGCTGCTGGTGGCCATGGTGGACACGGAGGTGTTGGTGGCCATGGAAAATGAGGAGGTGCTGGTGGCCATGGTGGACACAGGGGTGCTGGTCGCCATGGAAAGTGAGGAGGTGCTGGTGGCCATGGTGGACACAGGGGTCCTGGCGGCCATGGAAAATGAGGAGGTGGTCCTGGTGGCCATGGTGGACACAGGGCTGCTGGTGGCCATGGTGGACACAGGGCTGCTGGTGGCCATGGTGGACACGGAGGTGTTGGTGGCCATGGAAAATGAGGAGGTGCTGGTGGCCATGGTGGACACAGGGGTGCTGGTCGCCATGGAAAGTGAGGAGGTCCTGGTGGCCATGGTGGACACAGAGGTCCTGGTGGCCGTGGTGGACACAGGGGTCCTGGTGGCCATGGAAAATGAGGAGGTCCTGGTGGCCGTGGTGGACACAGAGGTGGTCTTGGTGGCCATGGAAAATGAGGAGGTCCTGGTGGCCGTGGTGGACACAGGGGTCCTGGTGGCCATGGAAAATGAGGAGGTCCTGGTGGCCATGGTGGACACAGGGCTGCTGGTGGCCATGGTGGACACAGGGCTGCTGGTGGCCATGGTGGACACGGAGGTGTTGGTGGCCATGGAAAATGAGGAGGAGGTCCTGGCGGCCATGGTGGCCACGGAGGTCCCGGTAGCCATGGCAAACAAGGTCCTACGTCCCCCTGAGGTCCCGTCCCACCCCTCGCACGTCCTCCAACCCAACCCAACCGTGATGTGTTACGGAAGGAGTTTGGTTCCTTCTCCTCGTCCCTCACCCGTGTCCTTTGCCCGGTGTCTCCCCATCTTTCCCGTTCCAAGAACGGGTGTGACCCCGCTCGTGCGGTTGTTTCCATGACGCGGGGTTCCTGGTACGACAAGCGGGGTGGTGTCAAGGTGACAAGGAGGAGGTGACACGGGTGACAACCTTGAGCTCGGTGGAGCCGTCACCCCAATGTGGGGTGGAGATGGATGGGAAGACCCCACCATGGCGACCGCATCCTCATATATTGTTCTCATGGAAATTCACCCTGGAAAATTCCGCTGGTTGTGGGTTTTTTAGCTCAAAAAACACCCACAAAACAACCCAAAAACTCATTAAAAAACAATGAGCTCAAAAGGCAACAAAAAAGGTCAAAAAAACACCCCAAAAGGCCAAAAAACAACCTTAAAAAGCTCAATTCTCCAGCCGGTTGGCTCTTAATTGAGTTCTCCAGCTGTCTTGCTCCGTAATTAGCTGCTCTTATGTAATTAGCTGGGCTCTTAATGAGGTTTAAAAGCTCTGTGGGGGTGGGGGGTGAGTTGGCATCATGGGGGGGAAGGGAGGACCAATGAGAAGATGGGGGAGGGGGGTGATGTGGTGTTGTGTGGGTTGTAATTGGGGGTGATGATGGGGGGCTTGGGATGTGTGGGTTATAATTAGGGGTGATGATGGGGGTCTTGGGTTGGGGGGGATGATGGGGGTCTTGGGTTGTGTGGGTCATAGGGGGTGATGATGGGGGTCTTGGGTCGTGTGGGTCGTAATTAGGGGGAATGAAGGGGGGCTTGGGTTGGGGGGTGATGATGGGGGGCTTGGGTTATGTGGGTCATGGGGGCAATGATGGGGGTCTTGTGTGGGTAGTAATTGGGGGTCTTGGGTTGTGTGGATCATAATTAGGGGGCAATGATGGGGGTCTTGGGTTGTGTGGGTCGTAATTAGGGGTCTTACTTGGGGGTCTTGGGTTGTGTGGGTCATAGGGGGTGATGATGGGGGTCTTGTGTTGTGTGGGTCGTAATTAGGGGGAATGAAGGGGGGCTTGGGTTGGGGGGTGATGATGGGGGGCTTGGGTTATGTGGGTCATGGGGGCAATGATGGGGGTCTTGTGTGGGTAGTAATTGGGGGTCTTGGGTTGTGTGGATCATAATTAGGGGGCAATGATGGGGGTCTTGTGTTGTGTGGGTCGTAATTAGGGGGAATGAAGGGGGGCTTGGGTTGGGGGGTGATGATGGGGGGCTTGGGTTATGTGGGTCATGGGGGCAATGATGGGGGTCTTGGGTTGTGTGGGTCGTAATTAGGGGTGATGATGGGGGGCTTGCATTGTGTGGGTCATAATTGGTGGTCTTGGGATGTGTGGGTCATAATTAGGGGTCGTAATTGGGGGTCTTGGGTTGTGTGGGTCATAATTAGGGGGTGACAATGGGGGTCTTGGGTTGTGTGGGTCATAGTTAGGGGGCAATGATGGGGGTCTGGTGTTGTGTGGGCCGTAATTGGGGGTCTTGGGTTGTGTGGGTCATAATTAGGGGTTGATGATGGGGGGCTCACTGTGACCCTCAAAACCCCAATTGTGACCCCCAAAACTCAACCATGACCCCAAAACCCCAATTGTAACCCCAATTGTGACCCCAAAACCCCAATTGTAACCCCAATTGTGACCCCAAAACGCCAATTGTGACCCCAGTTGTGACCACATGACCTCAATTGTGACCCCCAAAACCCCAACTGTGACCACAAAAACTCAACCATGACCCCCAAAACCCCAAGTGTGACCCCCAACCGTGACCCCCAAAACCTCAATTGTGACCCTAAATGTGACCCCAAAACCCCAATTGTGACCCTGTGACCCCAAAAACTCAACCATGACCCCCAAAACCCCAAGTGTGACCCCAAATGTGACCCTATGACCCCAAATGTAACCCCAAAAACTCAACCATGACCCCAATTTTGACCCCAAAAACTCAACTGTGACCCCCAAAACCCCAAGTGTGACCCTAATTGTGACCCCAAAACCTCAACCACGACCCCTCCCAACCACTAATTATGGCCCCCAACACCCCAAATGTGACCCCCAACACCCCAAATGTGACCCCCAAACCCCAACCATGACCTCCAAGACTCCAACCATCCCCCCCCACCCCTAAATCTTGTCCCCCCCCCCAAAGCGGGGCCACGTTATTGGCTCCCTCCTTTAGCCCCCCCCCAGCCGCATCTTTCCGTGTGATTTTTCAGGAGATTAATTAAATACGTTCATAAATATAATTTCCCCAAGATCAGGATCGTTTGGGTCACGTGGGGCTCCGTGACCCCCAACAAGGCGCGGGGGTCTCCTCTCCAGCAAGGAACCCCCCCAAAACCATGGGGGGGACCCTTCCTCTCTCACAGAGGACCATATCCCGCTTGGTTTTGCCCCAAAATTGAGATATGGGGGGGGGGACACACGCACATTCCCCACCTCCCCTCTCTGGAGGGATTGGGGTCTTCTCGTGCTGTCCCCCCCCATGCTGATGGTCCGGCCCGGTGTGGGGCAGCTTGAGGACCACCCCCCCCCCGGCTGATTTTTGGATGGGGGGGGTCATGGGGGCGCTGCACCCCCCGCCAGCACCTGCAAAGAGGGGTGGGGGTGATGAGGATGGGGCGTCCCCCATTGTCCCCAACGCCGCTGCCGACTACGTCACCGTGGGCACCTACCGGCGTGGGGGGCGCCGCCACCTCCACGTTGGGCTTATAGGAGCTTATGGGACCTGGAGGGGGAACAGGGTGAGGGTTGGGTGGGGGGGGGGTCTCCTCGCTAAGGTTTTGTGGGTCCCCCCCCCCAACCCCCCCATAGGGGTCACCTTTTCGGGCCGTGGAGCCCCTGCCGTTCACGTGGTAGATGCCGGTGACGTGGGCTTTGCGCCGTCCGTCTGTCCAGCTGCTGTCGTCGCTGTGGGGCCGGGAACTGGTGAGGCCACTGGTCTTGTGTGTGGGGCTGGGGGGGGCATTGGGGTCTCAGCCCTCCTTGGGGTTTTGGGGTTGCTGCCCCCCAAGTTTTAGTGAAGGGGAACATTGGGGGGCAGCCCAACTTGGCACCAACCCCAACTCTTCTTGCTGGACCCCACCATGAGTTTCACCTGGAATCAGGGGGTTCCCTCTTCCCTTTGGTCAAGCGGAGGGTGAGGACGATGCAGAGGATGAGGAGGATGAGGAGGGTCAGTCCCAGCCCCAGCCCCACACCCAGTCCCAGCCCCAGTTTGCTGATGTGGGTCTGGCAGCGACCCCCAGATGTCAGGTACCACGGCACGTCCGGGCAGCTGCGGGATGATGCATCATGGGAAGGGTCTTCACCCCATAGATTGGGATTGGGGGGTCCCAAGAAACCCACCAGCTTCACAAGGTCCTTCCCAGAGCTGGGGAGAACCTTGGAGAACCTGCCCCATGTCTATGGGTTGGGGTTGTGGTCAAGGGCTTTTGGGGGGCGGGAATTGGGGTGTTGGGGTCAAGAGTTGGGGCTCAAAGGTCAAGGGTTTGGGGGTAAAGAGTTGGGTTTGGAGGGCAGGGATGGGGGTGTTGGGCTTAAGGTTGGGGGTCAATAGTGGGTGTCAAGGTATTGGGATTGGGGGGGTCAAGGTTGGGGGTCATGGTGGGAACTGGGGGGTCAAGGGTTGGGGTGTGGGGGTCAAGGGTTTTGGTTGGGGGTCGAGGTTTTGGGTTGTGGTGGGAGTTTGGGGGTTATGGTTGGGGTTTGGGGGTCAAGGGTTGGGTTTGGGGGGCAGGAGTTGGGGCGTTGGGCTCAACATTGGGGTGTTGGGGTCAAGAGTTGGGGCTCAAAGGTCAAGGGTTTGGGGGTAAAGAGTTGGGTTTGGAGGGCAGGGATTGGGGTGTTGGGCTTAAGGTTGGGGGTCAATAGTGGGGGCCAAGGTATTGGGATTGGGGGGTCAAGGTTGGGGGTCGTGGTGGGAACTTGGGGGTCAAGGGTTGGGGTGTGGGGGTCAAGGGTTTTGGTTGGGGGTCAAGGTTTTGGGTTGTGGTGGGAGTTTGGGGGTCAAGGGTTGGGGTTTTGGGGTCAAGCTTGGGGTTTGGGGGTCAATGGTTGGGTTTGGAGGACGAAGGTTGGGGTGTTGGGGTCAAGGTTGGGGTTCAGGGGTCAATGGTTGAGTTTGGAGGACAAAGATTGGAGTTTGGGGTTGTGGTTGGGGTTTGGGGGTCAAGGGTTGGGTTTGGGGGTCAGTGGTTGAGTTTGGAGGACAAAGGTTGGGCTGTTGGGGTCAAGGTTGGGGTTTGCGGGTCAATGGTTGAGTTTGGCGGACAAAGGTTGGGCTGTTGGGGTCAATGGTTGAGTTTGGAGGACAAAGGTTGGGCTGTTGGGGTCAAGGTTGGGGTTTGGGGGTCAATGGTTGAGTTTGGCGGACAAAGGTTGGGCTGTTGGGGTCAAGGGTTGGGTTTGGGGGTCAATGGTTGAGTTTGGAGGACAAAGGTTGGGCTGTTGGGGTCAAGGTTGGGGTTTGGGGGTCAATGGTTGGGTTTGGAGGACGAAGGTTGGGGTGTTGGGGTCAAGGTTGGGGTTTGGGGGTCAATGGTTGAGTTTGGAGGACGAAGGTTGGGGTGTTGGGGTCAAGGTTGGGGTGTTGGGGTGAAGGTTGGGGTGTTGGGGGTCAATGGTTGGGTTTGGAGGTCAAGGGTTGAGTTTGGAGGACAAAGGTTGGGCTGTTGGGGTCAAGGTTGGGGTTTGGGGGTCAATGGTTGAGTTTGGCGGACAAAGGTTGGGCTGTTGGGGTCAAGGGTTGAGTTTGGAGGACAAAGGTTGGGCTGTTGGGGTCAAGGTTGGGGTTTGGGGGTCAATGGTTGAGTTTGGCGGACAAAGGTTGGGCTGTTGGGGTCAAGGGTTGGGTTTGGGGGTCAATGGTTGAGTTTGGAGGACAAAGGCTGGGCTGTTGGGGTCAAGGTTGGGGTTTTGAGGTCAATGGTTGATTTTGGAGGACAAAGGTTGGGGTGTTGGGGTCAAGGTTGGGGTTTGGGGGTCAATGGTTTGGAGGACGAAGGCTGGGGTTCTGGGGAGGTTCCGGCCGGGTTGGTGGTTGGGTGGGATTGACGGGGACGGGTGAAGTCGGGCTCCACTCACAAGCAGCGCGGTCCCTCCAGCGTCACCCGGCAGAACCCGCTGTTGCAGTCGATGGAGCCGGGGACGTTGAGGGTGCAGTTGGTGACGCACAGGAAGCTGTTCGGGGTGCGGTAGGGGTAGTAGTACTGGCTGAAGTTGGCGGGCGCGTACTTCCTGCAGAGCTCTGGAGAAGACAACCACCGGTTGGCTGAGACCTGACCCCCGTCCCGCCCCCCACGGCGTCCCCACCAACCGCGCTCACCCGTGGCGTTGAGCGCCGGCGCCTCGGCGCGGGTGGATCTGGGGGAGGAGGTGCTGAAGCAGAGTCCTTCTGGAGAGGGAAGGGTGGAGAGCGGTCACGGAGGCCACCAGAGATGTTGGGGACCAGCGCTGGACCAGCAGTGGGTCACTTGGGACCTACCGGATAAGCGGCTGCAGTTGTGGGGCTGGGTCGCGGTGTTGGCAGCTTCCAGCAGCTCCAGGGCTCGGCGGTCGAGGTTGGGGTCTCCAGTTGGTGGGTGTAGAAGGACTTTGTAGGTGACCACCACGCTGCCTCTTCTGTGGGGCAGAGTGAGTGTTGGCATGGGGTTCTTCACCCATCGGAATCATCCCATCCCAGGGGTTCCTCATCCCATCCCAGGGGTTCCTCATCCCATCCTAGAGGTTCCTCACCCACCCCATCTCATCCCATCCCATCCTAGAGGTTCCTCATCCCACCCTAGAGGTTCCTCACCCAGCCCATCTCATCCCATTCCATCCTAGAGGTTCCTCATCCCATCCTGGAGGTTCCTCACCTAGCCCATCTCATCCCATCCCATCCTAGAGGTTCCTCACCCAGCCCATCTCATCCCATCCCATCCTGGAGGTTCCTCATCCCATCCTGGAGGTTCCTCATCCCATCCTGGAGGTTCCTCACCTAGCCCATCTCATCCCATCCCATCCTAGAGGTTCCTCATCCCATCCTGGAGGTTCCTCACCCAGCCCATCTCATCCCATCCCACCCTAGATGTTCCTCACCCAGCCCATCTCATCCCATCCCATCCTAGAGGTTCCTCACCCAGCCCATCTCATCCCATCCCATCCTAGAGGTTCCTCACCCATCCTAGAGGTTCCTCATCTCAGCCTGTCCTAGAGGTTCCTCACCCATCAGATCTCATCACATCCCATCCCAGAGGTTCCTCATCATCTCATTGTCTCCTCTTTGCCTCCATCTTCTCCATCATCCTCATCTTCTCATCATCTTCTCTTCCTCATCCCATCCTAGAGGTTTCTCACCCATCCCAGAGGTTCTTCATCTCATCTGAGCCCATCCCAGAGGTTCCTCATCATCTCATTGTCTCCTCTTCATCTCCTCTCCATCTTCCCCTGCTCCATCTCCATCTTCTCCTGCTCCATCATCTTCATCCCATCCCAGAGGTTCCTCACCCACTCCATCTCATCCCATCCCATCCTAGAGGTTCCTCACCCATCCCAGAGCTTCTTCATCTCATCTCAGCCCATTCCAGAGGTTCCTCACCCATCAGATCTCATCACATCCCATCCTAGAGGTTCCTCATCCCATCCCAGAGGTTCCTCATAATCTCATTGTCTCCTCTTCTCATCAATCAATCATCTTCTCATCAATCAATCATCTTCTCATCAATCAATCATCTTCTCATCATCATCTCATCTTCATCCCAGAGGTTCCTCATCTTCTCCATCTCCACCATCTTCTCCATCTCCACCATCTTCTCCATCTCCACCATCTTCTCCATCTCCACCATCTTCTCCATCTCCACCATCTTCTCCATCTCCACCATTCCTGCTTCATCTTCTTCTCCATCATCATCTTCATCCCATCCCAGGGGTTCCTCATCCCATCCCATCCTAGAGGTTCCTCACCCCACCCCATCCCCTCCTAGAGGTTCCTCACCCCATCCTAGAGGTTCCTCATCCCCCCCTAGAGGTTCCTCACCCACCCCATCTCCACCACCATCCCCACACTCACCTCAGGGTCAGGACCCGGGTGCCACGGTAGCCAGAAACGTTGTGGTAGACCCGGTCCATCTGGGGACAGAGGGACACGCGTCACCAATGGGGCTGGGACGGGCGGCCCCACAACGACATGGGGGGGGGACACAAGGAGGCCCTCACCGTGCGGCTGAACTCATCCACGAAGCTGCGGTGGGCGGTGGACGAGCTGTCCCTCATGTCCTCGGAGAAGTCCCGGTTGGTGACACGTGCCAGCAGCATCACGGAGGGGCCCAGCTCTTCGTGGGGGGGCGGGTGGGACACCCGTGAGGTGGGGACAACCCACGAGGTGGGGACAACCCACGGGGTGTCCCCCTTGGGGACAAGGTGGGGTGTCCCTCTCTCCCTTACCTGCCGTGATGTCGATGGTTGACGCCCCAAATTGGCAACGGGCTCCATCCACGTTGGGGGGGCACAGACAACCCGTCCCCGTCCAGTGTCCCCCGTTCTGGCAGGGGTCTGTGGGGAGGAGGACACAAGGACCCATGGGTGTACCCCCTTTTTCCCCCCCCATGGTGTCCAGCACCCCGTGTCCCCTCCCAGGTCCACCCAGTTGGTGGCAACGTCACCACGACCCCCCAGTTTTTTGGGAGGGGGGAGAGAAGCAACTCCTGGTCCCACCCAACAGCCCCATGGCGTGTCCCACTTGTGGGGTGACAACACTGGGGCTCCAGGGGTGTGAGGACCTCTGGGTGGGTGGATCCTCCCCAAGGGTCTCCATCTTCTCCATCATCCTCATCTTCTCCTCATCTTCTCTTCCTCATCCCATCCTAGAGGTTCCTCACCCATCCCAGAGGTTCTTCATCTCATCTCAGCCCACCCCAGAGGTTCCTCACCCATCAGATCTCAACACATCCCATCCTAGAGGTTCCTCATCCCATCCTAGAGGTTCCTCATCCCATCCTAGAGGTTCCTCATCATCTCATTGTCTCCTCCCGCTCCATCACCATCTCCTCCCGCTCCATCACCATCTCCTCCTGCTCCATTTTCTCTTGCTCCATCATCTTCATCCCCCCCTAGAGGTTCCTCACCCACCCCATCTCATCCCATCCCCCCGTAGATGTTCCTCATCCCATCCTAGAGGTTCCTCACCCATCCCAGAGGTTCTTCATCTCATCTCAGCCCACCCCAGAGGTTCCTCACCCATCAGATCTCAACACATCCCATCCTAGAGGTTCCTCATCCCATCCTAGAGGTTCCTCATCCCATCCTAGAGGTTCCTCATCCCATCCTAGAGGTTCCTCATCATCTCATTGTCTCCTCCCGCTCCATCACCATCTCCTCCCGCTCCATCACCATCTCCTCCCGCTCCATCACCATCTCCTCCCGCTCCATCACCATCTCCTCCCGCTCCATCACCATCTCCTCCTGCTCCATTTTCTCCTGCTCCATCATCTTCATCCCCCCCTAGAGGTTCCTCACCCACCCCATCTCATCCCATCCCCCTGTAGATGTTCCTCATCCCATCCTAGAGGTTCCTCACCCATCCCAGAGGTTCTTCATCTCATCTCAGCCCATCCCAGAGGTTCCTCACCCATCAGATCTCATCACATCCCGTCCTAGAGGTTCCTCATCCCATCCTAGATCCCATCCCATCCATTCACATGCCAAGAAGACCCCACCAACCTGCGGTGGTGGGGACGGGCGCGGTGGTGGTTCTCCTGGGTGTAACTCTGCCCCACGTAGGTTGGGCGGGTGTCGCTTGGGTTGTGGGTGTCGCTTGGGTTGTGGGTGTCACTTGGGTTGTGGGTGTCACTTGGGTTGTGATGGCCACTCCAACCATGGGGACAACCGTGGTGTGGTGGAACTCACACCGTAGACCATAAAACCCACGGGGACAGTAGCACTCGGTGCCCACGGCCGTCCCTCCGTTCCGACACGCGGTGGCTTCGTCGGGGGTGTCACAACGTGGTCCCGACCGCCCCGGTGGGCAGACGCACCGGTGGCCCACGGCGGTGCTGCCACCGGCACACCGGTCGGCAGTGTCCACCGTCTCACACGTGGGACCGGAGTAGCCGGGCGGGCAGAGGCACTCGGTCAGGTTGGCGACGCCGCCGTTGTGGCAGGTGACTGGGAGAGAGGGGACGGAAGGACACGGTGAGGGGACACGAAGCTCTGGTGCTTGGACGTGGTGGACCCACATCCGTCCTTCTGTCTGACCCTTTTATCCCCTTGGGACGGAGACCCTTGGGATGGTGACCCCTTGGGACGGTGACCCCCTGGGATGGAGACCCCTTGGGATGGAGACCCTTGAGATGATGATCCTTGGGATGGTGACCCCTTGGGATGGAGACCCTTGAGATGATGATCCTTGGGATGGTGACCCCTTGGGATGGTGACCCTTGGGAAGGGGACCCCTTGGGATGGAGACCCTTGGGATGGAGACCCTTGGGATGGTGACCCCTTGGGATGGTGACCCCTTGGGATGGTGACCCCTTGAGATAGTGACCCCTTGGGATAGTGACCCCTTGGGATGGAGACCCTTGGGCAGGTGACCCCTTGGGCAGGTGACCCCTTGGGCAGGTGACCCCTTGGGATGGACACCCTTGAGATGATGATTCTTGGGATGGTGACCCCTTGGGACGGAGACCCCTTGGGATGGTGACCCCTTGGGAATGAAGGAGACCCCCCCACCCCAAGGACCCCATGCCAGGACACCCACTGGCTGGAGGGTTGGACCCGTGCGGGAGGTAGAGACAGAGGGCGTCCAACGCGGTGCTGGTGGCTCCATTGCTTGAAGAGGACCACGCGGTGATGGTGGTGGAGCCAGGACCCGATGTCATGGTGGACACCACGGTGTTGGGAGGGGTCTGGGGCGTCACCGCTGTGGTCTCGGTGGTGGGGCTGCTGCAGTCCCCGGCACAGGGCACGGTGGAACCCACGGGGACACTATGGGTGGCGTTGGGTTGAGGTGTTTGGGTGGCAGAGGTGTTGGTGGACGTGGTCGTTAGCGTGGCCGTGGTGTTGCTTTCCATGGTGGTCATTGGCGTGCTGTTGGTTTCCATGATGGTCGTTAGTGTGGTGTCAGTTTCCATGGTGGTCATTGGCGTGGTGTCGGTTTCCATGGTGGTCATTAGTGTGGCGTTGGTTTCCATGGTGGTCATTGGCGTGGTGTCGCTTTCCATGGTGGTCATTGGCGTGGTGTTGTTTTCCATGGTGGTCATTGGCGTGGTGTCGCTTTCCATGGTGGTCATTGGCGTGGTGTCGCTTTCCATGGTGATCATTGGCGTGGTGTCACTTTCCATGGTGGTCATTGGCGTGGTGTTGGTTTCCATGGTGGTCATTGGTGTGGTGTTGGTTTCCATGGTGGTCGTTAGTGTGGCCATGGTGCTGCTTTCCATGGTGGTGGCCATGGTGTCTCTCTCCATGGTGGTCAATAGCGTGGCTGTGGTGGTGCTTTCCATGATGGTGGTGTTGGTTTCCATGGTGGTCATTAGTGTGGTGTTGGTTTCCACGGCTGTGGTGTTGATTTCCAAGGTGGTGGCCGTGGTGTCACTCTCCACAGTGGTCAATAACGTGGCTGTGGTGTCACTTTCCATGGTGGTCATTAAGGTGGCTGTGGTGTCACCTTCTAGGCTGGTGGACACGGTGCTGCTTTCCGTGGCCGTTGTGTTCCTTTCCATGGTGGTGGCCACGGTACCATCTCCCATGGCCGTTGTGTTCCTTTCCATGGTGGTGGCCACGGTATCATCTCCCATGGCCGTTGTGCTGCTTTCCATGGTGGTGGCCACGGTGCTGCTTTCCGTGGCCGTTGTGCTGCTTTCCATGGTGGTGGCCACGGTGCTGCTTTCCGTGGCCGTTGTGCTCCTTTCCATGGTGGTGGCCACGGTACCATCTCCCATGGCCGTTGTGTTGCTCTCCATGGTGGTGGCCACGGTACCATCTCCCATGGCCGTTGTGTTCCTTTCCATGGTGGTGGCCACGGTACCATCTCCCATGGCCGTTGTGTTCCTTTCCATGGTGGTGGCCACGGTACCATCTCCCATGGCCGTTGTGTTGCTCTCCATGGTGGTGGCCACGGTACCATCTCCCATGGCCGTTGTGCTGCTTTCCATGGTGGTGGCCACAGTACCATCTCCCATGGCCGTTGTGTTGCTCTCCATGGTGGTGGCCACAGTACCATCTCCCATGGCCGTTGTGTTGCTCTCCATGGTGGTGGCCACGGTACCATCTCGCATGGCCGTTGTGTTCCTTTCCATGGTGGTGGCCACGGTACCATCTCCCATGGCCGTTGTGTTGCTCTCCATGGTGGTGGCCACGGTACCATCTCGCATGGCCGTTGTGTTCCTTTCCATGGTGGTGGCCACGGTACCATCTCCCATGGCCGTTGTGCTGCTTTCCATGGTGGTGGCCACGTTGCTGCTTTCCGTGGCCGTTGTGCTGCTTTCCATGGTGGTGGCCACGGTGCTGCTTTCCGTGGCCGTTGTGCTGCTTTCCATGGTGGTGGCCACGGTGCTGCTTTCCGTGGCCGTTGTGTTCCTTTCCATGGTGGTGGCCACGGTACCATCTCCCATGGCCGTTGTGTTCCTTTCCATGGTGGTGGCCACGGTACCATCTCCCATGGCCGTTGTGTTGCTCTCCATGTTGGTGGCCACAGTACCATCTCCCATGGCCGTTGTGTTCCTCTCCATGGTGGTGGCCACAGTACCATCTCCCATGGCCGTTGTGCTGCTTTCCATGGTGGTGGCCACAGTACCATCTCCCATGGCCGTTGTGTTGCTCTCCATGGTGGTGGCCACGGTACCATCTCCCATAGCCGTGGTGTCACCTTCCACGGTGGGGTTGACATACACCGTCAATGTGAAGGCCACACCATCCACCATCCTTGTCCCTTCAGTGGTGGCCACCGTGGCAACCACCGGGCCGCTGCATTCACACCGCGGTCCCCAGGCTGTCGGGGGGCAGCGACAGGACCCCCCCACCAAGGTGCCACCATTCAGACACCAACCGGGGGGCTCCAGGTGTTCGCACAGGTCCCCCCGGTACCCCGGGGGACACACGCACCCCGTCCCGAAAGCGGTGGCCCCGTTCCTACAGGCAGTGCCGGGGTCGGGCCGGTCACAAAGGGGACCCCCGAACCCCGGTGGGCAGAAACACTTGGTCCCCACGGGGGTCCCCCCGTTGTGACAGGCGGTGGCGGGGTCCCCGGTCTCGCAGCGGGTGCCGTTGTAGCCGGGGGGACACGCGCAGGCGTCCCCCACCGCGGTGCCGCCGTTCTGGCAGGGGGCTGCAAGGGACATCGCGTTGGGGGCAACTGGGAGGGACTGGGGGGACGGGGATGGACTGGGGGGACTGGGAGGTACTGGGGAGCATGTGGTACCCGAACTGGGAGGGACTGGGGAGCACAGGGTGCCTGAACTGGGATGGAGTGGGGGGAACTGGGAAGGACTGGGGGAACTGGGAGGTACTGGGAAGCCCGGGGTAGCCAAACTGGGATGGACTGGGAGGTACTGGGGAGCATGTGGTACCCGAACTGGGAGGGACTGGGGGGATTGGGAGGGACTGGGGAGCACAGGGTGCCTGAACTGGGATGGAGTGGGGGGAACTGGGAAGGACTGGGGGGACTGGGAGGTACTGGGAAGCCCGGGGTACCCAAACTGGGATGGACTGGGGGGAACTGGGAAGGACTGGGGGAACTGGGAGTTACTGGGAAGCCCGGGGTACCCAAACTGGGGTGGACTGGGGGGAACTGGGATGGACTGAGGGGACTGGGAGGTACTGGGGAGGATGTGGTACCCGAACTGGGATGGACTGGGGGGAACTGGGAGGTACTGGGGAGGATGTGGTACCCGAACTGGGAGGGACTGGGGGGAACTGGGATGGACTGGGGGGAACTGGGAGGGACTGGGGAGCATGGGGTACCCGAACTGGGAGGGACTGGGGGAACTGGGATGGACTGGGGGAACTGGGAGCACGTGGTACCCGAACTGGGTTGGACTGGGGGGAACTGGGAGGTACTGGGGGGACTGGGAGGGACTGGGGGAACTGGGGAGCATGTGGTACCTGAACTGGGATGGAGTGGGGGGAACTGGGAAGTACTGGGGGAACTAGGAGGTACTGGGAAGCACGGGGTACCCAAACTGGGATGGACTGGGGGGAACTGGGAAGGACTGGGGGAACTGGGAGTTACTGGGAAGCCTGGGGTACCCAAACTGGGGTGGACTGGGGGGAACTGGGATGGACTGAGGGGACTGGGAGGTACTGGGGAGGATGTGGTACCCGAACTGGGATGGAGTGGGGGGAACTGGGATGGACTGGGGGGAACTGGGAGGTACTGGGGAGCATGTGGTACCCAAACTGGGAGGGACTGGGAGGTACTGGGAAGCACGGGGTACCCGAACTGGGATGGACTGGGGGGAACTGGGATGGACTGGGGGGACTGAGAGGTAATGGGGAGGATGTGGTACCCGAACTGGGAGGGACTGGGGGGAACTGGGATGGACTGGGGGGACTGGGAGTTTGCCCTGGCTACCACGTACTCCCCAGTTCCTCCCAGTCCATCCCAGTTCCCCCTAGTCCATCCCAGTTTGCCCTGGGTACCACATGCTCCACAGTCCATCCCAGTTACCCCCAGTCCATCCCAGTCCCTCCCAGTCCATCCCAGTTTGCCCTGGGTACTACGTGCTCCCCAGTCCCCCCCAGTCCATCCCAGTTTCCCCTGGTTACCACGTCCCCCCAGTTCCCCCCAGTCCATCCCAGTTCCCCCCAGTCCATCCAGTTTGCCCTGGGTACCACGTCCCCCCAGTCCCTCCCAGTTCCCCCCAGTCCATCCCAGTTCCCCCAGTACATTCCAGTTTGCCCTGGCTGCCACATCCCCCCAGTCCATCCCAGTCCATCCCAGTTTGCCCTGGGTACCAGTTCCCCCCAGTCCCTCCCAGTTTGCCCTGGGTCCCACGTGCTCCCAGTTCCCCCCAGTCCATCCCAGTTCCCCCCAGTCCATCCCAGTTCCCCCCAGTCCATCCAGTTTGCCCTGCGTACCACGTCCCCCCAGTCCCTCCCAGTCCATCCCAGTTTGCCCTGCGTACCACATCTCCCAGTCCCTCCCAGTTCCCCCCAGTCCATCCCAGTCTGCCCTGGGTACCACGTCCCCCCAGTCCCTCCCAGTCAATCCTGGTTCCCCCCAGTCCATTCCACTCCCCCAAGTCTATCCCAGTTTGCCCTGGGTCTCACGTGCTCCCAGTCCATCCCAGTTTGCCCTGGGTACCACGTGTTCCCAGTACCCCCCAGTCCATCCCAGTTCCCCCCAGTCCATCCAGTTTGCCCTGGGTACCACATCCCCCCAGTCCCTCCCAGTTCCCCCCAGTACATTCCAGTTTGCCCTGGCTGCCACATCCCCCCAGTCCATCCCAGTCCATCCCAGTTTGCCCTGGGTACCAGTTCCCCCCAGTCCATCCCAGTCCCTCCCAGTTCCCCCCAGTCCATCCCAGTTTGCCCTGGGTCCCACGTGCTCCCAGTTCCCCCCAGTCCATCCCAGTCCCTCCCAGTCCATCCCAGTTTGCCCTGGGTACCACGTCCCCCCAGTTCCCCCCAGTCCATCCCAGTTTGCCCTGGGTACCAGTTCCCCCCAGTCCATCCCAGTCCCTCCCAGTTCCCCCCAGTCCATCCCAGTTTGCCCTGGGTACTTTGTGCTCCCCAGTCCCCCAAAGTCCCTCCCAGTCCCCCAAAGTCCATCCCAGTCCCTCCCAGTCCATCCCAGTACCCCCCAGTCCATCCCAGTTTGCCCTGGGTACCACATCCTCCCAGTCCCCCCCAGTCAATCCCAGTCCATCCCAGTCCCCTCAGTCTGCCCAGGGTGTGCTGAACCCCCTCTCTCTCACCTGCCAGCTCCACCACGGGCACGCAGACCACGACGAGCACCCATCGCCCCAGCTCCATCATCCCGGTGGCGACTGAGCCGGCGCCGGCGCCCGCGGGGCCTTTGTAGGGAGGGCCGAGCCGCTAATTAACCGCTGACTAATTATTCCCGAACCCCGAAATCGCCAAGGGCGGGAGGAGATCCGGACGTCCCCATGGGGTCCCACAATGGGCGCGAGGGAGGTGCCCCCGCCGCGTTGATAAGATTAGGGTGGTGGGTGCCGGCGGTTGGCGGCACCCATGGGTGCTGCTCCACCTTGGGGTGTTGTCCCCTCGCCGGACCTCGGGGGGGTGGATGGAGGAGGTGGGGTGGGGGTTGGGTTCCTGTTGAATCACCCGCCGGCGTCACCCTGGGTGCGGGGCCTTTGGGTGCTGGGGGGACCCCGGAGTGACCCCATGGGGGACTGGGATGGACTGGGGGAACTGGGAGGGACTGGGGAGCACAGGGTACCCGAACTGGGAGGGACTGGGGGGAACTGGGATGGACTGGGGGAACTGGGAGGGACTGGGGAGCACGGGGTACCCGAACTGGGATGGACTGGGGGGAACTGGGATGGACTGGGGGGACTGGGGGAACTGGGAGCACATGGTACCCAAACTGGGATGGACTGGGGGAACTGGGAGGTACTGAGGAGCATGTGGTACCCGAACTGGGATGGACTGGGGGGAACTGGGAGGTACTGGGGAGCATGTGGTACCCGAACTGGGATGGACTGGGGGGAACTGGGAGGTACTGGGGAGCATGTGGTACCCGAACTGGGATGGACTGGGGGGAACTGGGATGGACTGGGGAGCACGGGGTACCCGAACTGGGATGGACTGGGTGAACTGGGAGGGACTGGGGGAACTGGGAGCACGTGGTACCCGAACTGGGAGGTACTGGGGGGAACTGGGAGGTACTGGGGGGACTGGGAGGGACTGGGGGAACTGGGAGCACATGGTACCCGAACTGGGATGGACTGGGGGGACTGGGAGGGACTGGGGAGCATGTGGTACCCGAACTGGGATGGACTGGGGGGAACTGGGGTGGACTGGGGGGAACTGGGAGGTACTGGGGGGACTGGGAGGGACTGGGGGAACTGGGAGCACATGGTACCCGAACTGGGATGGACTGGGGGGAACTGGGATGGACTGGGGGAACTGGGAGGTACTGGGGAGCATGTGGTACCTGAACTGGGATGGACTGGGGGAACTGGGAGGGACTGGGGAGCACAGGGTACCCGAACTGGGAGGGACTGGGGGAACTGGGAGGGACTGGGGGAACTGGGATGGACTGGGGGGACTGGGGGAACTGGGAGCACATGGTACCCAAACTGGGATGGACTGGGGGAACTGGGAGGTACTGGGGAGCATGTGGTACCCGAACTGGGATGGACTGGGGGGAACTGGGAGGTACTGGGGAGCATGTGGTACCCGAACTGGGATGGACTGGGGGAACTGGGAGGGACTGGGGAGCACAGGGTACCCGAACTGGGAGGGACTGGGGGAACTGGGAGGGACTGGGGGAACTGGGAGCACGTGGTACCCGAACTGGGATGGACTGGGGGGAACTGGGGTGGACTGGGGGGAACTGGGAGGTACTGGGGGGACTGGGAGGGACTGGGGGAACTGAGAGCACATGGTACCCGAACTGGGATGGACTGGGGGGACTGGAAGGGACTGGGGAGCATGTGGTACCCGAACTGGGATGGACTGGGGGGAACTGGGATGGACTGGGGGAACTGGGAGCACGTGGTACCCTAACTGGGATGGACTGGGGGGACTGGGATGGACTGGGAAGCACGGGGTACCCAAACTGGGATGGACTGGGGGAACTGGGAGGTACTGGGGAGCATGTGGTACCCGAACTGGGATGGACTGGGGGGAACTGGGAGGGACTGGGGAGCACGGGGTACCTGAACTGAGATGGACTGGGGGGAACTGGGATGGACTGGAGTGACTGGGGAGCAAGGGGTACCCGAACTGGGAGGGACTGGGGGATCTGGGAGGTACTGGGGAGCACGGGGTACCCGAACTGGGGTGGACTGGGGGGAACTGGGAGGGACTGGGAGCAGGTGGCACCCAGGGCAAACTGGGATGTGTGTCCCAGTACTTCCCAGTCCATCCCAGTTTGTTCTGGGTACCACGTGTTCCCCAGTGTCTCCCAGTACCTCCCAGTACATCCCAGTGCCTCCCAGCATTCCCTGACATGACTCACATGCTACGTGTTCCCCAGTGTCTCCCAGTACTTCCCAGTACATCCCAGTTTGTTCTGGGTACCACGTGCTCCCCAGTGTCTCCCAGTAACTCCCAGTATATCCCAGTGCTTCCCAGCATTCCCTGACATGACTCAGGTGCTACGTGTTCCCCAGTATCTCCCAGTACATCCCAGTGCCTCCCAGCATTCCCTGACGTGACCCAGGTGCCATGTGTTCCCCAGTGTGTCCCAGTGCTTCCCAGTACATCCCAGTTTGCCTCGGGTACCATGTGTTCCCCAGTGTCTCCCAGTACATCCCAGTACATCCCAGTGCTTCCCAGCATTCCCTGACATGACTCAGGTGCTACGTGTTCCCCAGTATCTCCCAGTACTTCCCAGTACATCCCAGTTTGTTCTGGGTACCACAGGCTCCCCAGTGTCTCCCAGTACCTCCCAGTACATCCCAGTGCCTCCCAGCATTCCCTGACATGACCCAGGTGCCATGTGTTCCCCAGTGTGTCCCAGTGCTTCCCAGTACATCCCAGTTTGCCTCGGGTACCATGTGTTCCCCAGTGTCTCCCAGTCCCTCCCAGTGTCTCCCAGTACATCCCAGTGCTTCCCAGCATTCCCTGACATGACTCACATGCTACGTGTTCCCCAGTGTCTCCCAGTACATCCCAGTACATCCCAGTTTGTTCTGGGTGCCACGTGCTCCCCAGTGTCTCCCAGTACATCCCAGTTCCCCTCAGTACATCCCAGTTTGTTCTGGGTACCACGTGCTCCCCAGTGTCTCCCAGTAACTCCCAGTATATCCCAGTGCTTCCCAGCATTCCCTGACATGACTCAGGTGCTACGTGTTCCCCAGTATCTCCCAGTACTTCCCAGTACATCCCAGTTTGTTCTGGGTACCACAGGCTCCCCAGTGTCTCCCAGTACCTCCCAGTACATCCCAGTGCTTCCCAGCATTCCCTGACATGACTCACATGCTACGTGTTCCCCAGTGTCTCCCAGTTCCCCTCAGTACATCCCAGTTTGTTCTGGGTGCCACGTGCTCCCCAGTGTCTCCCAGTAACTCCCAGTATATCCCAATGCTTCCCAGCATTCCCTGACATGACTCAGGTGCTACGTGTTCCCCAGTATCTCCCAGTGCTTCCCAGTACCTCCCAGTTTGTTCTGGGTACCATGTGTTCCCCAGTGTCTCCCAGTCCCTCCCAGTGTCTCCCAGTATATCCCAGTGCTTCCCAGCATTCCCTGACATGACTCACATGCTACGTGTTCCCCAGTGTCTCCCAGTACATCCCAGTACATCCCAGTTTGTTCTGGGTGCCACATGCTCCCCAGTGTCTCCCAGTACATCCCAGTTCCCCTCAGTACATCCCAGTTTGTTCTGGGTACCACATGCTCCCCAGTGTCTCCCAGTAACTCCCAGTACATCCCATTGCTTCCCAGCATTCCCTGACATGACTCAGGTGCTACGTGTTCCCCAGTATCTCCCAGTCCCTCCCAGTGCCACCCAGTTTGTTCTGGGTGCCACGTGTTCCCCAGTGTCTCCCAGTACATCCCAGTTTGCCCTGGGTACCACATGCTCCCCAGTCCCTCCCAGTTCCCCCCAGTCCATCCCAGTTTTCCCTGGGTACCATGTGCTCCCAGTACATCCCAGTTCCCCCCAGTCCATCCCAGTTTGCCCTGGGTACCATGTGCTCCCAGTACATCCCAGTTCCCCCCAGTACCTCCCAGTATGCCCTGGCTACCATGTGCTCCCCAGTTCCTCCCAGTCTCTCCCAGTCCTCCCCAGTACATCCCAGTTTGCCCTGGGTACTACGTGCTCCCCAGTGTCTCCCAGTTCCTCCCAGTTCCCCCCAGTCCATCCCAAATGCTCTGGAACCCCCACAACCACCCCTCACCCCCCTCGAGCCATCCCCACAAAGGAAACAAGCTAATTAATACTAATAATACCAATACATTTATTAAAGTGCATGAAATTGGAGGGGGGGGTCTCTGCAGCGGCCTCCCCGCGGCCTGAGCCCCTATAGGAGTCCCGCGCCCCCCATATATGGGGGAATATGGGGGGCATCATCCTTTTGGGGACCCCCAGGTGGGGGAATTTGGGGCACCCAATATAAATAATAAATAACAATGGAGGTGTCCCCACCCCCAACATCTGGCCCAGATTCGGCACGACCCGCGTGCCCCCCCCCCGGGGCAGATTTGGGGGTGGGGGGGGTCCCCCTTTGGGGAGAAGACCCATGGTGTTGAGTTTTGGGGGGTCTTCTACCGGTTGTCCCCGTTGGGTTGTCTTCTGTTGACCGGTGGGATGTCCCAACTGGAAGGTTGTAGCTCCAGCCTAGTGATCCTCATCTATGGGGGGGAGGAAGGGGGTGAGGGGGATGTGGGGCTGTGGGGGGGGGTCCCCCTTGGGGGAGAAGACCCATGGTGTTGAGTTTTGGGGGGGTCTTCTACCGGTTGTCCCAGTTGGGTTGTCTTCTGTTGACCGGTGGGATGTCGCGACTGGAAGGTCGGAGCTCCGGCCTGGAGATCCTCATCTATGGGGGGGAAGAAAGGGGGTGATGTGGGGTTGTGGGGGGGCTGTGGGGTTATGGGGGGTCCCCCATGGGTCCTTGCTTCGGGGGGGGGGTGGTGCTGGAGAAGGGGGAGGACGTACCGGCCGGGACGTATCCACCAGGTCCAACGAAGGGGTGAAGTTGCTTAGGGTGTCGTCACCTGTGGGGAGATAATGGGGGGCTGTTGGTTGACTTGGGGGGTCTGACCCACACGTTGGTGTCCATCAGCCACAATTGGGGTGGGGGCTGTTACCTGTGGGGCCGGCGGCCACCATGTTGCGGTAGAGAAAGCCATCGGGCGAGCGCCATGTGAAGCCGTCGGCCTCGTACCAGTTGTCACCGGCGTAGGTTTGAGGGTCACTGGGTGGGTGACAAGAGGGTGTTTCAGAGGGTGGGGGGTGGACAACCACAGGAGGGGGGTCCCCCAAAAGAACCGCCCCCCTGTTTGAACTGGAAGACCCTCCCCAACAGGGAACCCAGGCGTCCGGGCTCCTCTACCTCAGCTTGTACTTCTTCTTGTGGTAGCTCCTGACCAGGATGATGGTGAGGACGACGCAGCCGATGAGCAAGATGGTGGCCACCAAACCCAAGGCCATGGCCACCTTGCTGATGCGCCCGGAGCAGTTGTCACCCGTGTACCAGTACAGGGCTTCGTCGTAACACCTGCGGGATGGACACACGGTCAGGTCCACCAGGTCAACCCCCTCCTTGGGACCACAATGGGATGATGGAGACACCATCAGGTCCACCAGGTCAACCCCCTCCTCGGGACCACAATGGGATGATGGAGACACCATCAGGTCCACCAGGTCAACCCCCTCCTCGGGACCACAATAGGATGATGGAGACACCATCAGGTCTACCAGGTCAACCCCCTCCTCGGGACCACAATAGGATGATGGAGACACCATCAGGTCCACCAGGTCAACCCCCTCCTCGGGACCACAATGGGATGATGGAGACACCATCAGGTCCACCAGGTCAACCCCCTCCTCGGGACCACAATAGGGTGATGGAGACGCCACCAGGTCAACCCCCTCCTCGGGACCACAATGGGATGATGGAGACACCATCAGGTCCACCAGGTCAACCCCCTCCTCGGGACCACAATAGGATGATGGAGACACCATCAGGTCCACCAGGTCAGCCCCCTCCTTGGGACCACAATGGGATGATGGAGACACCATCAGGTCCACCAGGTCAACCCCCTCCTCGGGACCACAATAGGATGATGGAGACACGGTCAGGTCCACCCCCTCCTCGGGACCACAATAGGATGATGGAGACACGGTCAGGTCCACCAGGTCAACCCCCTCCTCGGGACCACAATGGGATGATGGAGACACCATCAGGTCCACCAGGTCAACCTCCTCCTCGGGACCACAATGGGATGATGGAGACCCCTCCACCGGCCAATCGCGGAGCCGCGGTGGCACTCACGAGCACTGGGGACCGGCCCGGGTGACGTGGCACTGGCCGAAGTGACAGTCCAGGGTGCTGAGCGTGTTGGGCGTGCAGTTGGTGATGCACTGGATGGTGTCCTCGGTGGTCAATGGGAAGTAGAAGTCGCGGTAGTCGCTGGGGGCTCGTTGCCGGCAGATCTCTGGGGGGTGGGATGGAGGGTTAGAGGAGAATGGGGCTGGTGGGGTGGACCAGGGGATGGTGGGGTGGGCAAGGAGCTGGTGGGGTGGTCAAGGAGCTTGAGGAATGGGCAAGGAGCTGGTGGGGTGGGCAAGGAGGTGGTGGGGTGGGCAAGAAGCTTGAGGAATGGGCAAGGAGGTGGTGGGATGGGCAAGGAGGTAGTGGGGTGGTCAAGGAGGTGGTGGGGTGGTTAAGGAGCTTGAGGAATGGGCAAGGAGCTGGTGGGATGGGCGAGGAGCTGGTGGGGTGGGCAAGGAGCTTGAGGAATGGGCAAGGAGCTGGTGGGGTGGGCAAGGAGGTGGTGGGGTGGTCAAGGAGCTTGAGGAATGGGCAAGGAGGTGGTGGGGTGGGCAAGGAGGTGGTGGGGTGGGCAAGGAGCTTGAGGAATGGGCAAGGAGGTGGTGGGGTGGGCAAGGAGGTGGTGGGGTGGGCAAGGAGCTGGTGGGATGGGCGAGGAGCTGGTGGGATAGGCAAGGAGCTGGTGGGGTGGGCAAGGAGCTTGAGGAATGGGCAAGGAGCTGGTGGGGTGGACCAGGGGATGGTGGGGTGGGCAAGGAGCTGGTGGGATGTCAAGGAGGTGGTGGGATGGGCAAGGAGCTTGAGGAATGGGCAAGGAGCTGGTGGGGTGGACCAGGGGATGGTGGGATGGACCAGGGGATGGTGTGGTGGGCAAGGAGGTGGTGGGGTGGGCAAGGAGCTTGAGGGATGGTCAAGGGGGTGGTGGGATGGTCAAGGAGCTGGTGGGGTGGGCAAGGAGCTGGTGGGGTTCACAGAGGGGTCCCCACAAGGTCTCACCGATCAGGGAAGATGCTTGTGTCATGTTCCTCACAATGGGGTTGGGCGACAAGTTGAGGCAGAGGATGGCTGTGGTAGGAGGAAGAGAGAGAGGATGTCAGAGAACCTTGGGTGATGGAGATGGGACCCAGGCATCCGGGAGGGACCCAGGCATCCGGGAAGGGGAGGGACAGGAGATGTGGAAGGTCACCCACAGGTGTTGTGTTGACAGTTGCCCTGGGCCGCCTGTGCCTCCTGCAGCCTCTGCACCACCATCCTCGTTGTCTCCTTGAACGTCTCCGTCGTGTTGTTGGTCTCCATCATGGTGAAGAAGATCTCGTGCTCCACCACGATGCTCCCAGGGCTTTGCGGAGGGGACACGGTGGGGTCAGAGGGGCCAAACGGGGAGACCCCCACCCCAAAACCCACGTCAGGACCCCCTTACCTGAGGCTGATGATCTTCACGCCCTCATAGCCGGGGATGGTCCCGTAGATCTTCCTGATCTGCAAAGCCAAAGGGCTCCATGAGCCACCACCCGGGGGACAAGGTGGCCATGGAGGGACAACCCGACCTTCTTGTCCTCACCTCGCTCCGGAAATGCTCCTCGAAGGAGCGATAGGGCTCCGATTGGGTGTCGTTGAGCTCCACCGTGTAGTTGAAGTTGGTGACGGTCACGTTGGCCACCGTGTCGGCCAAAATGGTCCCCGGGTAAGCTAGAGGGACACAAAGGGGTGACGGGAAGGACCTCGACGTGGTGGCCCAGGGAGGTCAGAAGGTCCATGAGGTGGTACTTACGGAGGTTGGTGTTGATGGAGTCGGTGGAGAACTCGCACAAGGGGCCGTAGAAAGACGAGAGGCAGAGACACTTGACCCCGTTGTAGGTGCCTCCGTTCTGGCAGAAGACTGGAGGGAGAAGGGTGGGGGGTCAGAGGGTCCCCTTGGGGACACCCAGGGGCAGGGGGGGCTGTTTGGAGCTGGGGGGGTGGGGGTGACACATGGGACTCACCTGGAGAAAGAGCAGTGGTGGTGGTGGGTGCTGTGGTGGTGGCTTCCGTGGTGGTGGGTGCTGTGGAGCTCCCTTGGGTGCTGGTGGGTGCTGTGGAGGTCCCTTGGGTGCTGGTGGGTGCTGTGGAGGTTATTTGACTCGTGGTTGGAGTCGTGGAGGTCACTTGGGTGCTGGTGGGTTCTGTGGAGGTCAGTTGGGTGGTGAGTGCTGTGGAGGACAGTTGGGTGCTGGTGGGTTCTGTGGAGGTCAGTTGGGTGCTGGTGGGTGCTGTGGAGGTCAGTTGGGTGCTGGTGGGTGCTGTGGAGGTCAGTTGGGTGCTGGTGGGTGCTGTGGAGGTCCCTTGGGTGCTTGCGGGTGCTGTGGAGGTCACTTGGGTGCTGGTGGGTTCTGTGGAGGTGACTTGGGTGCTGGTGGGTGCTGTGGAGGTCAGTTGGGTGCTGGTGGATGTTGTAGAGGACGATTCGGTGGTGGTGGATGGGGTGGAGGTCCATTGGGTGGTGGTAGTGGGTGCTGTGGAGGTCAGTTGGGTGCTGGTGGGTGCTGTGGAGGATAACTGGGTGTTGGTGGGTACTGTGGAGGTCCCTTGGGTGCTGGTGGATGTTGTAGAGGACGATTCGGTGGTGGTGGATGGGGTGGAGGTCCATTGGGTGGTGCTGGTGGGTGCTGAGGAGGTCAGTTGGGTGCTGGTGGGTGCTGTGGAGGTCCCTTGGGTGCTGGTGGATGGTGTAGAGGACAATTGGGTGGTTGTAGATGGGGTGGAGGTCCATTGGGTGGTGGTGGTGGATGCTGAAGAGGTCTGTTGAGTGGACACAGATGCTGAAGATATGAGCTCCATGCTGGGTGCTGTGGAGGTCCCTTGGGTGCTGGTGGGTGCTGTGGAGGTCAGTTGGGTGCTGGTGGGTGCTGTTGAGGTCAGTTGGGTGCTGGTGGGTTCTGTGGAGGTCAGTTGGGTGCTGGTGGGTTCTGTGGAGGTCAGTTGGGTGCTGGTGGGTGCTGTGGAGGTCAATTGGGTGCTGGTGGGTTCTGTGGAGGTCAGTTGGGTGCTGGTGGGTTCTGTGGAGGTCAGTTGGGTGCTGGTGGGTTCTGTGGAGGTCAGTTGGGTGCTGGTGGGTGCTGTGGAGGTCACTTGGGTGCTGGTGGGTTCTGTGGAGGTCAGTTGGGTGCTGGTGGGTTCTGTGGAGGTCAGTTGGGTGCTGGTGGGTGCTGTGGAGGTCAGTTGGGTGCTGGTGGGTGCTGTGGAGATCAATTGGGTGCTGGTGGATGTTGTAGAGGACGATTCGTTGGTGGTGGATGGGGTGGAGGTCCATTGGGTGGTGGTAGTGGGTGCTGTGGAGGTCAGTTGAGTGCTAGTGGGTGCTGTGGAGGATAACCGGGTGCTGGTGGGTGCTGTGGAGGTCCCTTGGGTGCTGGTGGATGGTGTAGAGGACAATTGGGTGGTTGTAGATGGGGTGGAGGTCCATTGAGTGGTGGTGGTGGGTGCTGAGGAGGTCTGTTGAGTGGACACAGATGCTGAAGATATGAGCTCCATGCTGGGTGCTGTGGAGGTCAGTTGGGTGCTGGTGGGTTCTGTGGAGGTCCCTTGGGTGCTGGTGGGTTCTGTGGAGGTCAGTTGGGTGCTGGTGGGTGCTGTGGAGGTCAGTTGGGTGTTGGTGGGTGCTATGGAGGTCAGTTGGGTGCTGGTGGGTGCTGTGGAGCTCAGTTGGGTGTTGGTGGGTGCTATGGAGGTCAGTTGGGTGCTGGTGGGTTCTGTGGAGGTCAGTTGGGTGCTGGTGGGTGCTGTTGAGGTCTCTTCTGTGGCAGTGGTGGGTACTAACATGGAGGTGACTTCGGTGGAGGTGACAGTGGTGGAGGTGGCTCCAGTTGTAGAGAAGACGGTGGAGAGTCCAGAGGTGGTGGGGATGGCCGTGGAGGTGACCGGGGTAGAGGGGACTGTGGTGGAGGTGGTTCCAGTGGAGGAGGATCCTGAGATGGTGGTGGATGCAGTGGAGCTCAGTTGGGTGCTGGTGGGTGCTGTGGAGGTCCCTTGGGTGCTGATGGATGTTGTAGAGGAAAATTGGGTGGTTGTAGATGGGGTGGAGGTCCATTGAGTGGTGGTGGTGGATGCTGAGGAGGTCTGTTGAGTGGACACAGATGCTGAAGATATGAGCTCCATGCTGGGTGCTGTGGAGCTCCCTTGGGTGCTGGTGGGTGCTGTGGAGGTCAGTTGGGTGCTGGTGGGTGCTGTGGAGGTCAGTTGATTGCTGGTGGGTGCTGTGGAGGATAACTGGGTGCTGGTGGGTGCTGTGGAGGTCCCTTGGGTGCTGGTGGGTGCTGTGGAGGTCAGTTGGGTACTGGTGGGTGCAGTGGAGGTCAGTTGGGTGCTGGTGGGTTCTGTGGAGGTCCCTTGGGTGCTGGTGGGTGCTGTGGAGGTCAGTTGGGTGCTGGTGGGTGCTGTGGAGGTCAGTTGGGTGCTGGTGGGTGCTGTGGAGGTCAGTTGGGTGCTGGTGGGTTCTGTGGAGGTCAGTTGGGTGCTGGTGGGTGCTGTGGAGGTCAGTTGGGTGTTGGTGGGTGCTATGGAGGTCAGTTGGGTGCTGGTGGGTTCTGTGGAGGTCAGTTGGGTGCTGGTGGGTGCTGTGGAGGTCAGTTGGGTGTTGGTGGGTGCTATGGAGGTCAGTTGGGTGCTGGTGGGTCCTGTGGAGGTCAGTTGGGTGCTGGTGGGTTCTGTGGAGGTCCCTTGGGTGCTGGTGGGTTCTGTGGAGGTCCCTTGGGTGCTGGTGGGTGCTGTTGAGGTCTCTTCTGTGGCAGTGGTGGGTACTAACATGGAGGTGACAGTGGTGGAGGTGGCTCCAGTTGTAGAGAAGACGGTGGAGAGTCCAGAGGTGGTGGGGATGGCCGTGGAGGTGACCGGGGTAGAGGGGACTGTGGTGGAGGTGGTTCCAGTGGAGGAGGATCCTGAGATGGTGGTGGATGCAGTGGAGCTCAGTTGGGTGCTGGTGGGTGCTGTGGAGGTCAGTTGGGTGCTGGTGGGTTCTGTGGAGGTCAGTTGGGTGCTGGTGGGTGCTGTAGAGGTCAGTTGGGTGCTGGTGGGTGCTGTGGAGGTCAGTTGGGTGCTGGTGGGTTCTGTGGAGGTCAGTTGGGTGCTGGTGGGTGCTGTAGAGGTCAGTTGGGTGCTGGTGGGTGCTGTGGAGGTCAGTTGGGTGCTGGTGGGTTCTGTGGAGGTCAGTTGGGTGCTGGTGGGTGCTGTGGAGGTCAGTTGGGTGCTGGTGGGTTCTGTGGAGGTCAGTTGGGTGCTGGTGGGTGCTGTAGAGGTCACTTGGGTGCTGGTGGGTTCTGTGGAGGTCAGTTGGGTGCTGGTGGGTTCTGTGGAGGTCAGTTGGGTGGTGGTGGGTGCTGTGGAGGTCACTTGGGTGCTGGTGGGTTCTGTGGAGGTCAGTTGGGTGCTGGTGGGTGCTGTGGAGGTCAGTTGGGTGCTGGTGGGTGCTGTGGAGGTCAGTTGGGTGCTGGTTGGTGCTCTGGAAGTTCCTTGGGTGCTGGTGGGTTCTGTGGAGGTCAGTTGGGTGCTGGTGGGTTCTATGGAGGTCAGTTGGGTGGTGGTGGGTGCTGTGGAGGTCAGTTGGGTGCTGGTGGGTTCTGTGGAGGTGAATTGGGTGCTGGTGGGTGCTGTTGAGGTCTCTTCTGTGGCAGTGGTGGGTGCTGCTGTGGTTGTGACCTCAGTGGAGGTGACAGTGGTGGAGGTGGCTCCAGGGGAGGAGAAGGCTGTGGAAGAGGCTGCTGAGGTGGTGGGGAGGTCTGTGGAAGTGAGTTGCGTGGTGATGGGTGCTGTGGAGGTCAGTTTGGCGGTGGTCAATGGTGTGGTCTCCTGGGTGCTGGTGGGTGCTGTGGAGGTCAGTTGGGTGCTGGTGGGTGCTACAGTGGTCCCTTCTGAAGATATGGTGGATGCTGACATGGAGGTGACCTCAGGTAACGTGAGAGCAGTGGAGGTGGCTCCAGTGGTGGAGAAGGCTGTGGAGGAGGGTCCTGAGGTGGTGGGGATGGACATGGAGGTCAGCTGGGTGGTCGTGGGTGCTGTGGAGGTCACTTGTGCAGTAGGTCCTGTGGAGGTGGGTGCTGTGGTGATTGTTTCTGATGACGTGGTGGACACGGACATGGTGGTGACCTCAGTGGAGGAGACAGTGGTGGAGGTGGCTCCAGCGGTGGACACTGTGGAGGTTGGTCCCGTGTTGGTGGGTGCTGTGGAGGTCACTTGACTGGTGGTTGGTGTTGTGGAGGTCAGTTGGGTGGTGGTGGGTGCTGTGGAGGTCAGTTGGGTGCTGGTGGGTGCTGTTGAGGTCTCTTCTCTGGAAGTGGTGGGTGCTGCTGTGGTTGTGACCTCAGTGGAGGGGACAGTGGTGGAGGTGGCTCCAGTGGTGGTGAAGGTTGTGGAGGAGTGTCCAGAGGTGGTGGGGACATCTGTGGAGGTCAGTTGGGTGCTGTTGGGTGCTGTGGAGGTTAGTTGGGTGGTGGTGGGTGCTGCAGTGGTCCCATCCGATGATGTGGTGTATGCTGACATGGAGGTTACATCAGGTGACGTGAGAGCAGTGGAGGTGGCTCCAGTGGTGGTGAAGGTTGTGGAGGAGGGTCCTGAGGTGCTGGTGGGTGCTGTGGCGGTCAGCTGGGTGCTGGTGGGTTCTGTGGAGGTCAGTTGGGTGCTGGTGGGTTCTGTGGAGGTCACTTGGGTGCTGGTGGGTGCTGTGGAGGTCCCTTGGGTGCTGGTGGGTGCTGTGGAGATCAATTGGGTGCTGGTGGATGTTGTAGAGGACGATTCGGTGGTGGTGGATGGGGTGGAGGTCCATTGGGTGGTGCTGTTGGGTGCTGAGGAGGTCAGTTGGGTGCTGATGGATGTTGTAGAGGACAATTGGGTGGTTGTAGATGGGGTGGAGGTCCATTGAGTGGTGGTGGTGGGTGCTGAAGAGGTCTGTTGAGTGGACACAGATGCTGAAGATATGAGCTCCATGCTGGGTGCTGTGGAGGTCAGTTGGGTGCTGGTGGGTGCTGTTGAGGTCTCTTCTGTGGCAGTGGTGGGTACTAACATGGAGGTGACAGTGGTGGAGGTGGCTCCAGTTGTAGAGAAGACGGTGGAGAGTCCAGAGGTGGTGGGGATGGCCGTGGAGGTGACCGGGGTAGAGGGGACTGTGGTGGAGGTGGTTCCAGTGGAGGAGGATCCTGAGATGGTGGTGGATGCAGTGGAGCTCAGTTGGGTGCTGGTGGGTGCTGTGGAGGTCCCTTGGGTGCTGATGGATGTTGTAGAGGACAATTGGGTGGTTGTAGATGGGGTGGAGGTCCATTGAGTGGTGGTGGTGGGTGCTGAGGAGGTCTGTTGAGTGGACACAGATGCTGAAGATATGGGCTCCATGCTGGGTGCTGTGGAGCTCCCTTGGGTGCTGGTGGGTGCTGTGGAGGTCCCTTGGGTGCTGGTGGGTGCTGTGGAGGTCAGTTGGGTGCTGGTTGGTGCTGTGGAAGTTCCTTGGGTGCTGGTGGGTTCTGTGGAGGTGAGTTGGGTGCTGGTGGGTTCTGTGGAGGTCAGTTGGGTGCTGGTGGGTTCTATGGAGGTCAGTTGGGTGGTGGTGGGTGCTGTGGAGGTCAGTTGGGTGCTGGTGGGTGCTGTTGAGGTCTCTTCTGTGGCAGTGGTGGGTGCTGCTGTGGTTGTGACCTCAGTGGAGGTGACAGTGGTGGAGGTGGCTCCAGGGGAGGAGAAGGCTGTGGAAGAGGCTGCTGAGGTGGTGGGGAGGTCTGTGGAAGTGACTTGGGTGGTGATGGGTGCTGTGGAGGTCAGTTTGGCGGTGGTCAATGGTGTGGTCTCCTGGGTGCTGGTGGGTGCTGTGGAGGTCAGTTGGGTGCTGGTGGGTGCTACAGTGGTCCCTTCTGAAGATATGGTGGATGCTGACATGGAGGTGACCTCAGGTGACGTGAGAGCAGTGGAGGTGGCTCCAGTGGTGGAGAAGGCTGTGGAGGAGGGTCCTGAGGTGGTGGGGATGGACATGGAGGTCAGCTGGGTGGTCGTGGGTGCTGTGGAGGTCACTTGTGCAGTAGGTCCTGTGGAGGTGGGTGCTGTGGTGATTGTTTCTGATGACGTGGTGGACACGGACATGGTGGTGACCTCAGTGGAGGAGACAGTGGTGGAGGTGGCTCCAGCGGTGGACACTGTAGAGGTTGGTCCCGTGTTGGTGGGTGCTGTGGAGGTCTCTTGACTGGTGGTTGGTGTTGTGGAGATCAGTTGGGTGGTGGTGGGTGCTGTGGAGGTCCCTTGGGTGCTGGTGGGTGCTGTGGAGGTCAGTTGAGTGCTTGTGGGTTCTGTTGATGTCTCCTCTGTGGAAGTGGTGGACATGGACATGGAGGTGACCTCAGGTGATGTGACAGTGATGGAGGTGCCTTCAGTTGTAGAGAAGATGGTGGAGAGTCCAGAGGTGGTGGGGATGGCCGTGGAGGTCAGTTGGGTGCTGGTGGGTGCTGTGGAGGTCAGTTGGGTGCTGGTGGGTTCTGTGGAGGTCAGTTGGGTGCTGGTGGGTGCTGTGGAGGTCCCTTGGGTGGTGGGTGCTGTTGAGGTCTCTTCTGTGGCAGTGGTGGGTGCTGCTGTGGTTGTGACCTCAGTGGAGGTGACAGTGGTGGAGGTGGCTCCAGGGGAGGAGAAGGCTGTGGAAGAGGCTGCTGAGGTGGTGGGGAGGTCTGTGGAAGTGAGTTGCGTGGTGATGGGTGCTGTGGAGGTCAGTTTGGCGGTGGTCAATGGTGTGGTCTCCTGGGTGCTGGTGGGTGCTGTGGAGGTCAGTTGGGTGCTGGTGGGTGCTACAGTGGTCCCTTCTGAAGATATGGTGGATGCTGACATGGAGGTGACCTCAGGTGACGTGAGAGCAGTGGAGGTGGCTCCAGTGGTGGAGAAGGCTGTGGAGGAGGGTCCTGAGGTGGTGGGGATGGACATGGAGGTCAGCTGGGTGGTCGTGGGTGCTGTGGAGGTCACTTGTGCAGTAGGTCCTGTGGAGGTGGGTGCTGTGGTGATTGTTTCTGATGACGTGGTGGACACGGACATGGAGGTGATCTCAGTGGAGGGGACAGTGGTGGAGGTGGCTCCAGCGGTGGACACTGTGGAGGTTGGTCCCGTGTTGGTGGGTGCTGTGGAGGTCACTTGACTGGTGGTTGGTGTCATGGAGGTCAGTTGGGTGGTGGTGAGTGCTATGGAGGTCACTTGGGTGCTGGTGGGTGCTGTGGAGGTCACTTGGGTGCTGGTGGGTGCTGTGGAGGTGACTTGGGTGCTGGTGGGTGCTGTGGAGGTCAGTTGGGTGCTGGTGGGTTCTGTGGAGGTCAGTTGGGTGCTGGTGGGTGCTGTGGAGGTCCCTTGGGTGCTGGTGGGTTCTGTGGAGGTCAGTTGGGTGCTGGTGGGTTCTGTGGAGGTCAGTTGGGTGCTGGTGGGTTCTGTGGAGGTCAGTTGGGTGCTGGTGGGTTCTGTGGAGGTCAGTTGGGTGCTGGTGGATGTTGTAGAGGACGATTCGGTGGTGGTGGATGGGGTGGAGGTCCATTGGGTGGTGGTAGTGGGTGCTGTGGAGGTCAGTTGAGTGCTGGTAGGTGCTGTGGAGGATAACTGGGTGCTGGTGGGTGCTGTGGAGGTCCCTTGGGTGCTGGTGGATGGTGTAGAGGACAATTGGGTGGTTGTAGATGGGGTGGAGGTCCATTGAGTGGTGGTGGTGGGTGCTGAAGAGGTCTGTTGAGTGGACACAGATGCTGAAGATATGAGCTCCATGCTGGGTGCTGTGGAGGTCAGTTGGGTGCTGGTGGGTTCTGTGGAGGTCAGTTGGGTGCTGGTTGGTGCTGTGGAGGTCAGTTGGGTGCTGGTGGGTTCTGTGGAGGTCAGTTGGGTGGTGGTGGGTGCTGTGGAGGTCAGTTGGGTGCTAGTGGGTTCTGTGGAGGTCACTTGGGTGCTGGTGGGTGCTGTGGAGGTCAATTGGGTGGTGGTGGGTGCTGTGGAGGTTCCTTGGGTGCTGGTGGGTTCTGTGGAGGTCAGTTGGGTGCTGGTAGGTTCTGTGGAGGTCACTTGGGTGCTGGTGGGTGTTGTGGAGGTCACTTGGGTGGTGGGTCCTGCAGAGGTCACTTGGCTAGTGGTTGGGGTCACTGTTGAGGTCTTTTCTGTGGACGTCGTGGGTACCAACATGGAGGTGACCTCAGAGGAGGTGACAGTGGTGGCTCCAGTGGAGGAGAAGGTTGTGGAGGATGGTTCTGAGGTGGTGGGGACATCCGTGGAGGTCAGTTGGGTGCTAGTGGGTGATATAGAGGTCAGTTGGCTGGTGGATATAGTGGAGGTCACTTGGGTGGTTGGTGCTATGGAGGTCACTTGGGTGCTGGTGGTCAATGCTGTGGTCTTTTGGGTGCTGGTGGGTGCTGTGGTGGTCATTTCGGATGATGTGGTGGATGCTGACATGGAGGTGACCTCAGTGGGGATGACAATGGTGGAGGTGCCTTCAGTTGTAGAGAAGATGGTGGAGAGTCCAGAGGTGGTGGTGATGGCCGTGGAGGTCAGTTGGGTGCTGGTAGGTGCTGTAGAGGTCCGTTGGGTGCTGGTGGGTTCTGTGGAGGTCAGTTGGGTGGTGGATTCGGCAGAGGAGACTTGGGTGGTGGGTTCTGTGGAGGTCACTTGGGTGCTGGTGGGTGCTGTGGAGAACAGTTGGGTGCTGCTGGGTTCTGTGGAGGTCACTTGGGTGCTGGTGGGTGCTGTGGAGGTCCCTTGGGTGCTGGTGGGTTCTGTGGAGGTCCCTTGGGTGCTGGTGGGTGCTGTGGAGGTCAGTTGGGTGCTGGTGGGTGCTGTGGAGGTCCCTTGGGTGCTGGTGGGTGCTGTGGAGGTCAGTTGGGTGCTGGTGGGTCCTGTGGAGGTCAGTTGGGTGCTGGTGGGTGCTGTGGAGGACAGTTGGGTGCTGGTGGGTGCTGTGGAGGTCAGTTGGGTGCTGGTGGGTTCTGTGGAGGTCAGTTGGGTGCTGGTGGGTGCTGTGGAGGTCAATTGGGTGCTGGTGGGTTCTGTGGAGGTCAGTTGGGTGCTGGTGGGTGCTGTAGAGGTCCGTTGGGTGCTGGAGGGTGCTGTGGAGGTCAGTTGGGTGCTGGAGGGTGCTGTGGAGGTCAGTTGGGTGCTGGTTGGGGTCACTGTTGATGTCTCTTCTATGGCAGTGGTGGACACGGACATGGAGGTGACCTCAGTGGAGGTGACAGTGGTGGCTCCAGTGGAGGAGAAGGTTGTGGAGGAGGGTCCTGAGGTGGTTGGTTCTGTTGAGGTCACTTGGCTGGTGGTCGATGCTGTGGTCTCCTGGGTGCTGGTGGGTGCTGTAGAGGTCAGTTGGGTGCTGGTGGGTTCTGTGGAGGTCAGTTGGGTGCTGGTGGGTGCTGTGGAGGTCAGTTGGGTGCTGGTGGGTTCTGTGGAGGTCAGTTGGGTGCTGGTGGCTGCTGCGGTGGTTGCTTCTGTGGAAGTGGTGGATACAGACATGGAGGTGACCTCAGTGGAGGGGACAGTGGTGGCTCCAGTGGCTGAGAAGGTTGTGGAGGTTGGTCCTGAGGTGGTGGGGACGGCCGAGGATGTTACTTGGGTAGAGATGACAGTGTTGGAGGTCACTTGGTCGGGGGTTGGTGTCATGGAGATCATTTGGGTGCTGGTGGGTTCTGTGGAGGTCCCTTGGGTGCTGGTGGGTTCTGTGGAGGTCAATTGGGTGCTGGTGGGTGCTGTGGAGGTCAGTTGGGTTCTGGTGGGTGCTGTGGTGGTCAGTTGGGTGCTGGTGGGTTCTGTGGAGGTCAGTTGGGTTCTGGTGGGTGCTGTGGAGGTCAGTTGGGTGCTGGTGGGTGCTGTGGAGGTCAGTTGGGTGCTGGTGGGTTCTGTGGAGGTCAGTTGGGTGCTGGTGGGTTCTGTGGAGGTCAGTTGGGTGCTGGTGGGTGCTGTGGAGGTCAGTTGGGTGCTGGTGGGTTCTGTGGAGGTCAGTTGGGTGCTGGTGGGTTCTGTGGAGGTCAGTTGGGTGCTGGAGGGTGCTGTGGAGGTCAGTTGGGTTCTGGTTGGGGTCACTGTTGATGTCTCTTCTATGGCAGTGGTGGACACAGACATGGAGGTGACCTCAGTGGAGGTGACAGTGGTGGCTCCAGTGGAGGAGAAGGTAGTGGAGGAGGGTCCTAAGGTGGTTGGTTCTGTTGAGGTCACTTGGCTGGTGGTCAATGCTGTGGTCTCCTGGGTGCTGGTGGGTGCTGTGGAGGTCAGTTGGGTGCTGGTGGGTTCTGTGGAGGTCAGTTGAGTGCTGGTGGGTTCTGTGGAGGTCAGTTCGGTGCTGGTGGGTGCTGTGGAGGTCACTTGGGTGCTGGTGGGTTCTGTGGAGGTCACTTGGGTGCTGGTGGGTCCTGTGGAGGTCAGTTGGGTGCTGGTGGGTGCTGTGGAGGTCACTTGGGTGCTGGTGGGTTCTGTAGAGGTCAGTTGGTTGGTGGTTGGGGTCCCTGTTGATGTGTTTTCTGTAGACGTGGTGGATGCTGACATGGAGGTGCCCTCAGGTGATGTGACAGCAGTAGAGGTGGCTCCAGTGGTGGTGAAGGTTGTGGAGGAGGGTCCTGAGGTGGTGGTGACCTCAGTGGAGGTGGCTCCAGTTGTAGAGAAGATGGTGGAGAGTCCACAGGTGGTGGGGATGGCTGTGGAGGTCACTTGGGTGGTGGATCCTGTAGAGGTCACTTGGGTGGTGGTTTGGGTCTCTCCTGTGGACGTCACGGGTACCAACATGGAGGTGACAGTGGTGAAGGTGATTCCAGTGGAGGAGAAGGTTGTGGAAGAGGGTCCTGAGGTGGTGGAGATGGTTGAGGAGGTTTCTTGGGTGGAGGAGACAGCAGTGGAGGTCACTTGGGTGCTGGTGGGTGCTGTGGAGGTCACTTGGATGCTGGTGGGGGCTGTTGACATGTCTTCTGTGGAAACGGTGGATACGGACATTGAGGTGATCTCAGTGGAGGTGACAGTGGTGGAGGTGGATCCAGTGGTGGAGAAGATTGTGGAGAAAGATCCTGAGGTGGTGGAGATGGCCGAGGAGGATTCTTGGGTGGGGGAGACAGCAGTGGAGGTCACTTGGCTGGTCATTGCTATCGTGGAGGTCAGTTGGGTGCTGGTGGGTGCTGTGGAGGTCAGTTGGTTGGTGGTGGGTGCTGTGGAGGTCAGTTGGGTGCTGGTGGGTTCTGTGGAGGTCAGTTGGGAGCTGGTGGGTGCTGTGGAGGTCAGTTGGGAGCTGGTGGGTTCTGTGGAGGTCAGTTGGGTGCTGGTGGGTTCTGTGGAGGTCAGTTGGGAGCTGGTGGGTTCTGTGGAGGTCAGTTGGGAGCTGGTGGGTGCTGTGGAGGTCAGTTGGGAGCTGGTGGGTTCTGTGGAGGTCAGTTGGGAGCTGGTGGGTTCTGTGGAGGTCAGTTGGGAGCTGGTGGGTGCTGTGGAGGTCAGTTGGGAGCTGGTGGGTTCTGTGGAGGTCAGTTGGGTGCTGGTGGGTTCTGTGGAGGTCCCTTGGGTGCTGGAGGGTGCTGTGGAGGTCAGTTGGGTGCTGGTGGGTGCTGTGGAGGTCCCTGGGGTGCTGGTGGGTGCTGTGGAGGTCAGTTGGGTGCTGGTGGGTTCTGTGGAGGTCAGCTGGGTGCTGGTGGGTGCTGTGGAGGTCAGTTGGGTGCTGGTGGGTTCTGTGGAGGTCAGTTGGGTGCTGGTGGGGTCTGTGGAGGTCAGTTGGGCACTGGTGGGTTCTGTGGAGGTCAGTTGGGTGCTGGTGGGTTCTGTGGAGGTCAGTTGGGTGCTGGTGGGTTCTGTGGAGGTCAGTTGGGTGCTGGTGGGTGCTGTGGAGGTCAGTTGGGTGTTGGATCCAGCAGAGGAGACTTGGGTGGTGGGTTCTGTGGAGGTCACTTGGCTGGTGGTCAGTGCTGTGGTCTCCTGGGTGCTGGTGGGTGCTGTGGAGGTCAGTTGGGTGCTGGTGGGTTCTGTGGAGGTCAGTTGGGTGCTGGTGGGTGCTGTTGACATGTCTTCTGTGGAAGCGGGTGCTCTGGACACAGAGGTGACCTCAGTGGAGGTGACAGTGGTGGAGGTGGCTCCAGTGGTGGAGAAGATCGTGGACAAAGGTCCTGAGGTGGTGGGTGCTGTAGATGTCAGTTGGGTGCTGGTGGGTGCCATTGAGGTCTCTGCTGTGGCAGTGGTGGGTACTGACATGGAGGTGACCTCAGTGGAGGGGACAGTGGTGAAGGTGACAGCAGTGGAGGTCTCTTGGCTGGTGGTGGGTGCTGTGGAGGTCACTTGGCTGGTGGTCAGTTCTGTGGTCTCCTGGGTGCTGGTGGGTGCTGTGGAGATCAGTTCAGTGCTGGATACGGCAGAGGAGACTTGGGTGGTGGGTGCTGTAGATATCAGCTGGGTGCTGGTGGGTGCTGTGGAGGTCAGTTGGGTGCTGGTGGGTGCTGTGGAGGTCAGTTGGGTGCTGGTGGGTGCTGTTGACACGTCTTCTGTGGAAGCAGGGGATGTGGACATGGAGGTGACCTCAGTGGAGGTGACAGTGGTGGAGGTGGCTCCAGTGGAGGAGAAGATTGTGGAGAAAGGTCCTGAGGTGGTGGGTGCTGTGTAGGTCAGTTGGGTGCTGGTGGGTGCTGTGGAGGTCACTTGGGTGCTGGTGGGGTCTGTGGAGGTCAGTTGGGTGGTGGTGGGTTCTGTGGAGGTCAGTTGGGTGCTGGTGGGTGCTGTGGAGGTCAGTTGGGTGGTGGCTTGGGTCACTGTTGAGGTCTCTTCTGTGGACGTCGTGGGTACCAACATGGAGGTGATAGTGGTGGAGGTGATTCCAGTGGAGAAGTTTGTGGAAGAGGGTCCTGAGGTGGTGGAGGTGGCCGAGGAGGTTTCTTGGGTGGAGGAGACAGCAGTGGAGGTCACTTGGCTGGTCATTGGTGTTGTGGAGGTCAATTGGGTGCTGGTGGGTGCTGTGGAGCTCAATTCAGTGCTGGATACGGCAGAGGAGACTTGGGTGGTGGGTGCTGTGGAGGTCAATTGGGTGCTGGTGGGTGCTGTTGACACGTCTTCTGTGGAAGCAGGGGATGTGGACATGGAGGTGACCTCAGTGGAGGTGACAGTGGTGGAGGTGGATCCAGTGGAGGAGAAGATTGTGGAGAAAGGTCCTGAGGTGGTGGGTGCTGTGTAGGTCACTTGGGTGGTGGTGGGTTCTGTGGAGGTCACTTGGGTGGTGGTGGGTTCTGTGGAGGTCAGTTGGGTGCTGGTGGGTTCTGTGGAGGTCAGTTGGGTGCTGGTGGGTGCTGTAGAGGTCAGTTGGGTGCTGGTGGGTGCTGTGGAGGTCAATTGGGTGCTGGTGGGTTCTGTGGAGGTCACTTGGGTGGTGGTGGGTTCTGTGGAGGTCAGTTGGGTGCTGGTGGGTGCTGTGGAGGTCACTTGGGTGCTGGTGGGTGCTGTGGAGGTCACTTGGGTGCTGGTGGGTGCTGTTGGCATCTCCTCTGTGGACATGGTGGATACCAACATAGAGGTGACAGAAGAAGAGGTGGCTCCAGTGGTGGACGCGGCCATGGAGGATGATCCTGAGCTGGTGGGGACGGCCATGGTGGTGACCTCAGTGGACATGGCAGTGGTGGAGGTGTCTCCAATGGTGGAGAAGGTTGTGGAGGAGGGTTCTGAGGTGGTGGGTGCTGTGGAGGTGACCTCAGTGGTGCTGGGAGAGTTTGGGGTGGCTCCAGGGCTGGAAGTGTCAACAGAGGATTGTCCAAGGCTGGTGGAGGATGACACGGAGGGGATGGAGGTCAGTTGGGTGCTGGTGGGTGCTGTGGAGGTCAGTTGGGTGGTGGATCCAGCAGAGGAGACTTGGGTGGTGGGTTCTGTGGAGGTTACTTGGCTGGTGGTCAGTGCTGTGGTCTCCTGGGTGCTGGTGGGTGCTGTGGAGGTCACTTGGGCACTGGTGGGTTCTGTGGAGGTCAGTTGGGTGCTGGTGGGTTCTGTGGAGGTCAGTTGGGTGCTGGTGGGTTCTGTGGAGGTCAGTTGGGTGCTGGTGGGTTCTGTGGAGGTCAGTTGGGTGCTGGTGGGTTCTGTGGAGGTCAGTTGGGTGCTGGTGGGTGCTGTGGAGGCCAGTTGGGTGCTGGTGGGTTCTGTGGAGGTCAGTTGGGTGGTGGTGGGTGCTGTGGAGGTCAGTTGGGTGCTGGTTGGTTCTGTGGAGGTCAGTTGGGTGGTGGATCCGTCAGAGGAGACTTGGGTGGTGGGTTCTGTGGAGGTCACTTGGCTGGTGGTCAATGCTGTGGTCTCCTGGGTGCTGGTGGGTGCTGTGGAGGTCAGTTGGGTGCTGGAGGGTGCTGTGGAGGTCAGTTGGGTGCTGGAGGGTGCTGTGGAGGTCTCCTCTGTGGCAGTGGTGGGTACCAACGTGGAGGTGACCTCAGTGGAGGGGACAGTGGTGCCTCCAGTGGAGGAGAAGGTTGTGGAGGAGGGTCCTGAGGTGGTGGGGACATCTGTTGAGGTCAGTTGGGTGGAGGTGACAGTGGTGGAGGTCTCTTGGCTGGTGGTGAGTGCTGTGTAGGTCGGTTGGGTGCTGGTGGGTTCTGTGGAGGTCAGTTGGGTGCTGGTGGGTGCTGTTGACATGTCTTCTGTGGAAGCGGGGTATGTAGACATGGAGGTGGCCTCAGTAGAGGTGACAGTGGTGGTGGTGGCTCCAGTGGAGGAGAAGATCGTGGACAAAGGTCCTGAGGTGGTGAGTGCTGTGTAGGTCAGTTGGGTGCTGGTGGGTTCTGTGGAGGTCAGTTGGGTGCTGGTGGGTCCTGTGGAGGTCACTTGGGTGCTGGTGGGTGCTGTGGAGGTCAGTTGGGTGCTGGTGGGTTCTGTGGAGGTCACTTGGGCACTGGTGGGTTCTATGGAGGTCAGTTGGGTGGTGGATCCAGCAGAGGAGACTTGGGTGGTGGGTTCTGTGGAGGTCACTTGGCTGGTGGTCAGTGCTGTGGTCAGTTGGGTGCTGGTGGGTGCTGTGGAGGTCACTTGGGCACTGGTGGGTTCTGTGGAGGTCAGTTGGGTGCTGGTGGGTGCTGTGGAGGTCACTTGGGTGCTGGTGGGTTCTGTGGAGGTCAGTTGGGTGGTGGATCCGGCAGAGGAGACTTGGGTGGTGGGTTCTGTGGAGGTCACTTGGCTGGTGGTCAATGCTGTGGTCTCCTGGGTGCTGGTGGGTGCTGTGGAGGTCAGTTGGTTGGTGGTGGGTGCTGTGGAGGTCAATTGGGTGCTGGTGGGTTCTGTGGAGGTCACTTGGCTGGTGGTCAATGCTGTGGTCTCCTGGGTGCTGGTGGGTGCTATGGAGGTCTCTTCTGTGACAGTGGTGGATACCAACATGGATGTGACCTCAGTGGAGGTGACAGATGAAAAGGTTCCTCCAGTGGAGGACGTGGCCATGGAAGATGGTCCTAAGGTGGTGGGGACGGCCGTGGAGGTGACCTCGGTGGAGGTGACAGAAGAAGAGGTGTCTCCGGGGGAGGACAACATTGTGGATGAGTGTCCTGAGGTGGTGACCTCAGTGGAGGTGACAGATGAAGAGGTGGCTGCAGTGGTGACTGAGTCATTGGTGGAGTCTCCTGAAGACGTCTCCATTGCTGTGGGTGTCACCCTCATGGTGGTGACCACAGTGGACGTGTCCCCAATGGTGGAGGAGACCGCGGTCCCCTCCGAACCCGTGGAGATGAAGTCCCTCGTGGTGGCTCCAATGGTGGAGAACTGAGTGGACAAGTGTCCTGATGTCCCGGTGTCCTCCATGGAGGTGACACTGGTGGTGGTGACACCGGTGGACAATTGAGTGGAGGAGAGTCCTGATGACCTGGTGTCCTCCATGGAGGTGACACTGGTGGACAATTGAGTGGAGGAGTGTCCTGATGTCCCGGTGTCCTCCATGGAGGTGACACTGGTGGTGTAGACACTGGTGGACAATTGAGTGGAGGAGAGTCCTGATGTCCCGGTGTCCTCCATGGAGGTGACACTGGTGGCGGTGACACCGGTGGCCAATTGAGTGGAGGAGAGTCCTGATGACCTGGTGTCCTCCATGGAGGTGACACTGGTGGACAATTGAGTGGAGGAGTGTCCTGATGTCCCGGTGTCCTCCATGGAGGTGACACTGGTGGCGGTGACACCGGTGGCCAATTGAGTGGAGGAGAGTCCTGATGTCCCGGTGTCCTCCATGGAGGTGCCACCAGTGGTGGTGACACTGGTGACGCTGGTTACTGTTGAGGTCTCCTGTGTCACCCCCAGCTCACCTGCCACCATCCAGACGAGGACGGCCACCATCCACCCCCGTTTCCTCCTCGCCATGGTGGTGTCCGTGTGTCTGTCCCCGTCCGTGTCGTCTGTCCCCGGTGTCCCACAGCCCAATGACACTGTTGACTGTGGGTGGGTGGATAAATAGGATGGGTGAGGGGGTTGGCTTGGACTTTGTCCCAAGCATTGCGGTTGTTTGTGACCGTTACAGGCGGAGGGGCGGGTGCCGGTGACACCTGTGGTGACACGCACACCGGAGAATGTCACCGCGTTGTCACCGCGCCCAGTGGCACTTCCTCCACGCCGGGGTCACCCAATGGGGACGGGGCTGGAGAACGTTGGGTTGTAAATGGGTGGTGGCACCTTAGGGTGGTGGGCGACGGGGGGCTTGGTGGGGACATAGGGTGGGGACATGGGGGTGTCATAGGGCTTGGTAGGGATGGGGACATGGGGACATGGGGGTGTCCTGGTTGATGATGGGGACATGGTGATGGGGACATGGGGACATGGGGGTGTCACTGGGTTTGGTGGGGACATGGGGTGGGGACATGGGGGTGTCATAGGGCTTGGTAGGGATGGGGACATGGGTACATGGGGGTGTCCTGGTTGATGGTGGGGACATGGGGATGGGGACATGGGGACATGGTGATGGGGACATGGGGACATGGGGGTATCACTGGGTTTGGTGGGGACATGGGGGTGTCATAGGGCTTGGTAGGGATGGGGACATGGGGACATGGGGTGTCCTGGTTGATGGTGGGGACATGGGGATGGGGACATGGGGACATGGGGGTGTCACTGGGTTTGGTGGGGACATGGGGGTGTCATAGGGCTTGGTAGGGATGGGGACATGGGGACATGGGGGTGTCCTGGTTGATGATGGGGACATGGGAATGGGGACATGGGGGTGTCATTGGGTTTGGTGGGGACATGGGGATGGGGACATGGGGTGTCCTGGTTGATGATGGGGACATGGAGATGGGGACATGGGGACATGGGGGTGTCACTGGGTTTGGTGGGGACATGGGGGTGTCATAGGGCTTGGTAGGGATGGGGACATGGGGACATGGGGGTGTCCTGGTTGATGATGGGGACATGGGGATGGGGACATGGGGACATGGGGGTGTCACTGGGTTTGGTGGGGACATGGGGGTGTCATAGGGCTTGGTAGGGATGGGGACATGGGGACATGGGGGTGTCCTGGTTGATGATGGGGACATGGGGATGGGGACATGGGGACATGGGGGTGTCCTGGTTGATGGTGGGGACATGGGGATGGGGACATGGGGGTGTCATTGGGTTTGGTGGGGACGTGGGGATGGGGACATGGGGGTGTCACTGGATTTGGTGGGGATGGGGACATGGGGGTGTCATTGGACTTGGTGGGGACATGGGGGTGTCCTGGTTGATGGTGGGGACATGGGGATGGGGACATGGGGGTGTCACAGAGCTTGGTGGCACATGGGGGTGTCACAGGTTTGGTGGGACATGGGGACGGGTCTGTCCTGGTGCTGGGTGGCCTTGGCAGGACAAGGGGGTGCAGGGACAGATTTGGGCCCCCCCCAGCATCTCCCAGTTTGTCCCAGTATCCTCCCAGTGTCCCCAATGTCCCCCTGTGTCCCCAATGTCCCCCAGTGTCTCCCAATGTCCCCCAGTGTCCCCAATGTCCCCCAGTGTCCCCAATGTCCCCCTGTGTCCCCAATGTCCCCCAATGTCCCCCAGTGTCCCCAGTGTCCCCACTGTCTCCCATTGTCCCCAATGTCTCCCATTGTCCCCAGTGTCCCCAGTGTCCCCCAGTGTCCCCAATGTCCCCCAGTGTCCCCCAGTGTCCCCCATGTCTCCCAGTGTCCCCCAGTGTCCCCCAGTGTCCCCAATGTCCCCAATGTCTCCCAGTGTCCCCCCAATGTCTCCCATTGTCCCCAATGTCTCCCATTGTCCCCAATGTCTCCCAGTGTCCCCCATTGTCCCCAATGTCCCCCAGTGTCCCCATTGTCCCCAATGTCTCCCAGTGTCCCCCCAATGTCTCCCATTGTCCCCAATGTCTCCCATTGTCCCCAATGTCTCCCAGTGTCCCCCATTGTCCCCAATGTCCCCCAGTGTCCCCATTATCCCCAATGTCTCCCAGTGTCCCCATTGTCCCCAATGTCTCCCAATGTCTCCCAGTGTCCCCAATGTCCCCCAATGTCCCCCAGTGTCCCCATTGTCCCCAATGTCCCCCAGTGTCCCCATTGTCCCCCATGTCTCCCAGTGTCCCCCATTGTCCCCCATTGTCCCCAATGTCTCCCAGTGTCCCCATTGTCCCCACTGTCTCCCAGTGTCCCCCAATGTCTCCCATTGTCCCCAATGTCTCCCAGTGTCCCCCTGTCCCCGCCCTCGTCACCAAAACAAACAGCACCCGGACGCCTGGGTTCCCTGGGGGGGGGAGGGGAGGGGATGGGCGGGGCCGAGCGACCTTTGCCCGGGGGATGACGTGGGTGCTGTGGCACCCATGGGTGGGGATGGGGACCTGGGGACAAGCACGCGATGGGGGGGTCCCAGTGCGCACGTATGTGTGATATAGGGGTCCTGGGACATATATGTGTGATATAGGGGTCCTGGGGCATATATGTGTGATATAGGGGGTCCTGGGACACGTGTGTGTGTGATATAGGGGTCCTGGGACATATATGTGTGATATAGGGGTCCTGGGACATGTATGTGTGTGATATAGGGGTCCTGGGACATGTATGTGTGTGATATAGGGATCCTGGGACATGTGTGTGTGTGATATAGGGGTCCTGGGATATATATGTGTGATATAGAGGTCCTGGGACATGTATGTGTGTGATATAGGGGTCCTGGGATATATATGTGTGATATAGGGGGTCCTGGGACATGTGTGTGTGTGATATAGGGATCCTGGGACATGTGTGTGTGTGATATAGGGGTTCTGGGACATATATGTGTGATATAGGGGTCCTGGGGCATATATGTGTGATATAGGGGTCCTGAGACATATATGTGTGATATAGGGGTCCTGAGACATATATGAGTGATATAGGGGTCCTGGGACATGTGTGTGTGATATAGGGGTCCTGGGATATATATGTGTGATATAGGGGTCCTGGGACATGTGTGTGTGATATAGGGGTCCTGGGATATATATGTGTGATATAGGGGTCCTGGGACACGTGTGTGTGATATAGGGGTCCTGGGACATATATGTGTGCTATAGGGGTCCTGGGACACATGTGTGTGTGATATAGGGGTCCTGGGACATGTGTGTGTGATATAGGGGTCCTGGGACATATATGTGTGATATAGGGGTCCTGGGACACGTGTGTGTGATATAGGGGTCCTGGGACATATAGGTGTGATATAGGGGTCCTGGGATATATATGTGTGATATAGGGGTCCTGGGACATGTATGTGTGATATAGGGGTCACATATATGGACCCTATGGGGGTCCGGGGTGACAGACGTATGTACCATATAAGGGTCCCAATGACACATATATGTACCATATGGGGGTCCCGGTGCCACATGCATGTACCATATAGGGGTCCTGGGGTCACATATATGTACCATATAGGGGTCCTGTTGACACATGTATGTACAATATAGGGGTCCTGGGGTCACATATATGGACCCTATGGGTGTCCCGGTGACACACATATGTACCATATAGGGATCCTGGGGTCACATATATGGACCCTATGGGGGTCCTGGTGACACATGTATGTACCATATAGGGGTCCCAATGACATATATTTTACCATATAGGGGTCCTGGTGACACATGTATGTACCATATAGGGGTCCTGGGGTCACATATATGGACCATATAGGGGTCCTGTTGACACATGTATGTACAATATAGGGGTCCTGGGGTCACATATATGGACCCTATGGGGGTCCCAGTGACACACGTATGTACCCTATAGGGGTCCCAATGACATATATTTTACCATATAGGGGTCCCGGTGCCACATGCATGTACCATATAGGGGTCCTGGGGTCACATATATGTACCATATAGGGGTCCTGTTGACACATGTATGTACCATATAGGGCTCCTGGGGTCACATATATGTACCATATAGGGGTCCTGTTGACACATGTATGTACAATATAGGGGTCCTGGGGTCACATATATGGACCCTATGGGGGTCCCAGTGACACACGTATGTACCCTATAGGGGTCCCAATGACATATATTTTACCATATAGGGGTCCCGGTGCCACATGCATGTACCATATAGGGGTCCTGGGGTCACATATATGTACCATATAGGGGTCCTGTTGACACATGTATGTACAATATAGGGGTCCTGGGGTCACATATATGGACCCTATGGGTGTCCCGGTGACACACATATGTACCATATAGGGATTCTGGGGTCACATATATGGACCCTATGGGGGTCCTGGTGACACATGTATGTACAATATAGGGGTCCTGGGGTCACATATATGGACCCTATGGGGGTCCCGGTGACACATGTATGTACCATATAGGGATCCTGGGGTCACATATATGGACCCTATGGGGGGTCCCGGTGACACACGCGTGTTCAACCCCCCCCACCCCCCCCCGGTCACGTGGTGGCCCCGCCCCCCCATCCCGGCTCAGGTTCCCCCCGGTGCTATTTATAGACCAGAGCGGGGGGAGGGGGCTGCCCGGACGCCTGGGTCCCTTTTTTCGGGTGGGGGGGGGGGGGAGGGGTGATATTCACACGCAGCATCATTTCCCCGCCCCCCTCCCCCGCTATTGTTTCCATCCTCATCCCAAGGGACCCAGGCGTCCGGGGCTGTTCCCCCAATGGGAGGGCGCCCCCTGGTGGGTGGGGGTGGGCGCTGCAGTGGGGCAGTGCAGTGCTATGGGGCAGAGCAATGGGGCAGAGCAGTGGGGCTGAGCAGTGGGGCTGTGCAGTGCTATGGGGCAGTGCAATGGGGCAGAGCAGTGGGGCTGAGCAGTGGGGCTGTGCAGTGCAGTGGGGCAATGCTATGGGGCAGAGCAGTGGGGCAGTGCAGTGCTATGGGGCAGAGCAGTGGGGCAGAGCAGTGGGGCTGAGCAATGGGGCAGAGCAGTGGGGCAGTGCAATGCAATGGGGCAGAGCAGTGGGGCAGAGCAGTGGGGCTGTGCAGTGCAATGGGGCAATGCTATGGGGCGGAGCAGTGGGGCTGAGCAGTGCTATGGGGCAGAGCAGTGGGGCAGAGCAATGGGGCAGAGCAATGGGGCAGAGCAGTGGGGCTGTGCAGTGCAATGGGGCAATGCTATGGGGCGGAGCAGTGGGGCTGAGCAGTGCTATGGGGCAGAGCAGTGGGGCAGTGCAATGGGGCAGAGCAGTGGGGCTGTGCAGTGCTATGGAGCAGTGCTATGGGGCAGAGCAATGGGGCAGAGCAGTGGGGCAGAGCAGTGGGGCAGTGCAGTGCTATGGGGCAGAGCAGTGGGGCAGAGCAGTGGGGCTGAGCAGTGCTATGGGGCAGAGCAATGGGGCAGAGCAGTGGGGCTGAGCAGTGCTATGGGGCAGAGCAGTGGGGCAGAGCAGTGGGGCAGAGCAATGGGGCAGAGCAGTGGGGCTGAGCAATGGGGCAGAGCAGTGGGGCTGTGCAGTGCTATGGAGCAGTGCTATGGGGCAGAGCAATGGGGCAGAGCAATGGGGCAGTGCAATGGGGCTGAGCAGTGGGGCTGTGCAGTGCTATGGGGCAGTGCTATGGGGCAGAGCAATGGGGCAGAGCAGTGCTATGGGGCAGAGCAGTGGGGCAGAGCAGTGGGGCTGTACAGTGCTATGGGGCAGTGCTATGGGGCAGAGCAGTGGGGCAGTGCAGTGCTATGGGGCAGAGCAGTGGGGCAGAGCAGTGGGGCTGAGCAATGGGGCAGAGCAGTGGGGCAGTGCTATGCAATGGGGCAGAGCAATGGGGCAGAGCAATGGGGCAGAGCAGTGGGGCTGTGCAGTGCAATGGGGCAATGCTATGGGGCGGAGCAGTGGGGCTGAGCAGTGGGGCGGGGCAGAGCAGTGGGGCAGAGCAATGGGGCAGAGCATTGGGGCTGTGCAGTGCTATGGAGCAGTGCTATGGGGCAGAGCAATGGGGCAGAGCAGTGGGGCAGAGCAGTGGGGCAGAGCAGTGGGGCGGGGCAGAGCAGTGGGGCAGAGCAATGGGGCAGAGCAGTGGGGCTGTGCAGTGCTATGGGGCAGAGCAATGGGGCAGAGCAGTGGGGCAGAGCAGTGGGGCTGTGCAGTGCTATGGGGCAGAGCAGTGGGGCAGGGCAGTGGGGCAGTGCAGTGCTATGGGGCAGAGCAGTGGGGCAGGGCAGTGGGGCAGAGCAATGGGGCAGTGCAGTGGGGCAGAGCAGTGGGGCAGTGCAGTGCAATGGGGCAGTGCTATGGGGCAGAGCAGTGGGGCAGTGCTATGGGGCAGAGCAGTGGGGCAGTGCAGTGCTATGGGGCAGAGCAGTGGGGCAGAGCAGTGGGGCAGTGCAGTGGGGCAGAGCAGTGGGGCTGAGCAGTGGGGCAGTGCAGTGCTATGGGGCAGAGCAATGGGGCAGAGCAATGGGGCAGAGCAGTGGGGCTGTACAGTGCTATGGGGCAGTGCTATGGGGCAGTGCTATGGGGCAGAGCAGTGGGGCAGTGCAGTGCTATGGGGCAGAGCAATGGGGCAGAGCAGTGCTATGGGGCAGAGCAGTGGGGCTGTGCAGTGCTATGGGGCAGAGCAATGGGGCAGAGCAGTGGGGCTGTGCAGTGCTATGGGGCAGTGCTATGGGGCAGAGCAATGGGGCTGTGCAGTGCAATTGGGCAATGCTATGGGGCAGAGCAATGGGGCAGAGCAGTGGGGCTGAGCAGTGGGGCAGGGCAATGCTATGGGGCAGAGCAATGGGGCAGAGCAGTGGGGCTGTGCAGTGCTATGGGGCAGAGCAATGGGGCAGAGCAGTGGGGCAGTGCAGTGCTATGAGGCAGAGCAGTGGGGCAGAGCAGTGGGGCTGAGCAGTGGGGCGGGGGCAGAGCAGTGGGGCAGAGCAATGGGGCAGAGCAGTGGGGCTGTGCAGTTGCTATGGGGCAGAGCAATGGGGCAGAGCAGTGGGGCAGAGCAGTGGGGCAGAGCATGACATGCTATGGGGCAGAGCAATGGGGCAGAGCAATGGGGCTGAGCAGTGGGGCTGTGCAGTGCTATGGGGCAATGCTATGGGGCAGTGCAATGGGGCATGAGCAGTGCAGTGGGGGCTGAGCAGTGGGGGCAGTGCAGTGCTATGGGGCAGAGCAGTGGGGCAGGGCAGTGGGGCTGTGCAGTGCAATGGGGCAGTGCTATGGGGCAGAGCAGTGGGGCAGAGCAATGGGGCAGTGCAGTGGGGCAGAGCAGTGGGGCAGTGCAGTGCTATGGGGCAGTGCTATGGGGCAGTGCAGTGGGGCAGAGCATGGACATGCAATGGGGCTGAGCAGTGGGGCAGTGCAGTGCTATGGGGCAGAGCAGTGGGGCAGGGCAGTGGGGCTGTGCAGTGCAATGGGGCAGTGCTATGGGGGCAGAGCAGTGGGGCAGTGCAGTGCTATGGGGCAGAGCAGTGGGGCAGAGCAGTGGGGCAGTGCAGTGGGGCAGAGCAGTGGGGCTGAGCCGTGCAATGGGGCAATGCTATGGGGCTGAGCAGTGGGGCTGGGCAGTGCTATGGGGGCAGAGCAATGGGGCAGAGCAATGGGGCAGAGCAGTGCTATGGGGCAGAGCAATGGGGCAGAGCAATGGGGCAGAGCATGGACATGCAATGGGGCTGAGCAGTGGGGCAGTGCAGTGCTATGGGGCAGTGCTATGGGGCAGAGCAGTGGGGCACAGAGCAATGGGGCAATGCTATAGGGCAGAGCAGTGGGGCTGTGCAGTGCAATGGGGCAATGCTATGGGGCGGAGCAGTGGGGGGCTGAGCAGTGCTATGGGGCAGAGCAATGGGGCAGAGCAGTGGGGCTGAGCAGCGCTATGGGGCAGCGCTATGGGGCAGTGATGCAATGGGGCAGCGCTATGGGGCAGTGCAAGCGCTATGGGGCAGCGATGGCAATGGGGCATCGCTATGGGGCAGTGATGCTATGGGGCATCGCTACTATGGGGCAGTGATGCAATGGGGGCAGCGCCTATGGGGCAGCGATATGGGGCAGTGCAGTGAGGCTGCAGTGGGGCAGTGTAGCACTATGGGGCAGTGGTGTGCTATGGGGCAGCGCTATGGGGGCAGCGATGCTATGGGGCAGCGCTATGGGGCAGCGCTATGGGGGCAGCGCTATGGGGCCGTGATGCTATGGGGCAGCGCTATGGGGGCAGCGCTATGGGGCAGCACTATGGGGCAGTGATGCAATGGCGCAGCGCTATGGGGCAGCGCTATGGGGCAGCGCTATGGGGCAGTGATGCTATGGTGGCAGCGCTATGGCGCAGCGCTATGGGGCAGCGCTATGGGGCAGCGATGCAATGGGGCAGCGCTATGGGGCAGCGCTATGGGGCAGCGCTATGGGGCAGTGATGCTATGGGGCAGCGCTATGGGGCAGCGCTATGGGCAGCGCTATGGGGCCGTGATGCTATGGGGGCAGCGCTATGGGGCAGCGCTATGGGGCAGCGCTATGGGGCAGCGATGCAATGGGGCAGCGCTATGGGGGCCGTGATGCTATGGGGCAGCGCTATGGGGCAGCGCTATGGGGCAGTGATGCAATGGCGCAGCGCTATGGGGCAGTGATGCTATGGGGCAGCGCTATGGGGCAGCGATGCAATGGGGCAGCGCTATGGGGCAGCGCTATGGGGCCGTGATGCTATGGGGCAGCGCTATGGGGGCAGTGCAGCGCTATGGGGCAGCGCTATGGGGCAGGCGCTATGGGGGCAGTGATGCAATGGCGCAGCGCTATGGGGCAGCGCTATGGGGCAGCGCTATGGGGCAGTGGATGCTATGGGGGCAGCGCTATGGGGCAGTGCAGCGCTATGGGGCAGCGCTATGGGGCAGCGCTATGGGGCAGCGCTATGGGGCCGCAGCGTCACTGCAATGGGTCACCCCCCCCCCCATCCCCATCCCCATCCCCCCCCCCAACCCGGACGCCTGGGTCCCTCCTCCCCCCACCCTTGGATGATGCTGCTGGATAAGGGGGGGGGGGGGGGGGGCAGGTGGGGGAGGGGCTGCACTGCAGCAGGGGGGAGGGGCGGCACCACGTGGACCCCCTCCCCCCCTCCCCCCCCCCCCCCCAATTTAACCCCCCCTTCCCCTCCCCCCCCCCTCCTCGGTGTTTTGCAGCCGCCGCAGCTGAAGCGACGCGGGAGAAGCGGCGCGAGCGGGTCCGTCCGTCCGTCCGTCTGTCTGTATGTCCGTCTGTCCGTCCGTCTGTATGTCTGTCCCCCCCCTCCCCCCCATTGTCCTTCATCCCTCCGGCATCATCCTCCCCATCCCCCCCCCCCCCATCTCCCCCCATTACCCCCCATTACCCCCCCTCCCCCCACCCACCATCCCCCCATCCCCCCACCCCTCCCATTACCCCCCCACCCCCCCCATTACCCCCCTCTCCCCACCCACCATTCCCCATCCCCCCACCCCTCCCATTACCCCCCCCATTATCCCCCATTACCCCCCCCACCCCCCCCATTACCCCCCATTATCCCCCATTACCCCCCATCCCCCCCAATCCCCCCCCCATTACCCCCCCACCCCCCTTTGACCCCCATGTCCCCCATCCCCCACCCTTCCCATTAACCCCCCCATTACCCCCCTCCCCCACCCCCATCCCCATCCCCCCCCCAATCCCCCCCCCATTATCCCCCCACCCCCCTTTGACCCCCATGTCCCCATCCCCCACCCCTCCCATTACCCCCCATTACCCCCATTACCCCCCACACCCCCCCATTACCCCCCCTCCCCCCACCCCCTATCTCCCCATCTCCCCATCCCCCCCCCATTACCCCCCCATTATCCCCCATTACCCCCCCACCCCCCCCATTACCCCCCCATTATCCCCCATTACCCCCTATTACCTCCCCTCCCCCCCCCCAATCCCCCCCTATTATCCCCCCACCCCCCCTTTGACCCCCATGTCCCCATCCCCCCACCCCCTCCCGTTACCCCCCATTACCCCCATTACCCCCCATCCCCCCATTACCCCCCTCCCCCACCCCCCTATCTCCCCAGCCCCCCATCTCCCCATCCCCCCCCACCCCCCATTACCCCCCCATTATCCCCCATTACCCCGACCTATTACCCCCCCACCCCCCCATTCCCCCACTCCCCCACCCCT